>CAXAMN010022233.1:0-27219 GCA_963970005.1 Durusdinium trenchii | reverse complement strand
TCATTATTTATTATTTATATCTTATATCTACAAGCCTTTAATTTATATGGCTTGTTAAGATATAAAAGATATAAATAATGGAGCAAAATAATATAATCGCTCATGATTTTGCTCCCAATATTATAATGGCGTAACCGATGGCCCACAAACTACTATAAATGAAAAGTTTGTGTCCGATAATTTTTAGCGGTTATATGTTATTCCAGCATAAATTTATATGCTGTAGTTCTCTTTTTACTTAAGGGATGTCTTCCCCATATTTTAATTCATAATAAAATGAAATGGAAAGATGAATTAAAATATGGCCTGGTATCTTCTTATTGAATTATTATATGATGTGCCAATTATTTTATTCAATCTTTTATTATATTGGCACATCATGAATTATATTATTTCTTATTATCTTTCCTATAGCTGCTATATATTTATTGGTCTCTTATTTATTTATAGCAGCTATAGGTTATTCAAGGTGGACTGGCCTTCATTTATATATTATTTCTATCTCTTTTTATTTATAGGCCAGTCCATATAGTTATTATTATATTATATTATATTCTTTATTGCTGTTCATTCACTTATTCCCTCTCTTTTATATTATAGAATGAACAGCAATCTTATATTATATTATTAATTATATTATGCTTGTTATTTATATGAAATCTCTTAAGAAATAACAAGCATATAAATATAAGTAAAATAGGGGCAACAGGAACTACAAAGATAAGAGATGGATACGAAATTAATGTTGCCCCTTTATATAATTCATTAATATTTATTATTGTTTGGCCATGCATTCTCACTTTTTATTTATAGCATGGCCATTTTATTGTATTTTATATTATATTTAAGGGAATTGCATTATAAAAAGGAAAAATATTAATAAAATGCAATTCCCGATCAATATTAAAATAGAAGACTAGCGGATAACCTTGCTATACTTATAAATTAAAATAGCAATCATGAAATATAAAAAGATAGATGTCTTACCATTAATTTTCGTATAAAATTGCTGTTGAAAATTAATGGTTATTATCTTTTATTATGCCATTATGCTTTTATTATAATAGTAATCTCTTTTTCCTAAAGCATAATGGCAATATTATATTATTATTATCGGCACGCCAGTTCATATATTAAAATTAACTGCTATATATTTATTTATTGGCGTGCCATCTATTATTATATTATTCTTATCTGCAGCCGCTAGACAATCTATCTTTATATTATTGCGGCTGCATCTTTTATTATATTATTCATTATATGGCAATTGTCTTTATTATATTATTTTCTTATCTACAGACAATTGCCAATATTATATATTTATTATTTCTTTCTATTATCTTTGCCGGTGGCTTTTTAATTATATCTTATTTATTATTCTTTGGTGCCACCGGCATATTTAATTATTATTACTTATCATGAATGAATTTTAATATGATGGTAACTTTTTATAATTAAAATTCATTCATTCTTATTTACATTTATTACCGATAATTTTATCGGATGGCAAGATTTAATTTAAAATATCTTGCCAGGTCAATGGCTAGCATATTAAGACATTGACCATGAATTATTAGCCCTTTAATTTTTATATCTTATTCTTTCTTATTATCATAAAATTAAAGGGCAAATAATAAGTGAATATATATTTTTCATTATTTGTAGAATCTGGAGAAGACCACAAACGTATAAAAAAGGATACGCCAAATAATGAAAAATATGGCCATTAATTTTATGGCCTAATAATATAATTCTTGCCATGTAATTTTATGGCAACCATGAATAAATAATCTCTTACAAACAAATGATTCATTAATTGAAAATGAAATGTAATGTAAATGAAATTGAATGTCAATTAATGATGAATGCAGAGGAAACAGAAATAATAAATGACCAAGAATAAAAAAGGATAGACAAATTAGATAACAAGAGGCACCCAAGTCATTTATTATTTCTGCCCACCTTTTTTATTTCTTTCTATCAGCTATTTACTTTCATGAATTTAATGTTGGTGGGCAGGATATGACTTGGCTGCCCCAGATATAGCATTTTAATTTATGTATCTTTTATTATTAAAATGCTATATCCCCCATTAATTTATATTATGATGATCACTTATTTAATATAAATTAATGGGAATATCTTTCTCTTATCAGCATTTTATTATAAAAAGAAGTAGTAAATAAAATGCTGATGTAATCTCTGGAATCGATTTCTAATTGTCTTTATTTAATTACCTGTAGAAATCGATTCCTTATTCTCTTATTTTATTATTACTTTACATGATTGATGCTTTAATTTATTATGCATCAAGGTCATCTGCTACATCATACATTACTTCTTTATGCCCACAAATTTTATGGTATTTTCTTATTAATTTGTGGGCATTAATATATTTATCTTTTATTATTCCTACACCCATCTTTTATTTTATAGCCCATTAATTTAATCTCTTAATTTGGGCGTTATGAATTAATAAAAGATGGGTGATTAAATGTAAAAGAAGAAGGAATTAATCCGTAACCGATGACCCCACCTATCATTAAAAATTAAAATAGGTGGTCCGCCATTTTCCTTTATGAAAATATAGGCGGAATAACATATAAATAATAAATAAAAGAGGAAATTTCTTAATTGAATTACTTATGATAGAAATTTCCTCAATATAAATATAAAATACTGCATTTCTTAAATCTGTAAGATAGAAATGCAAATAATAAGTAATATATATTTTATAGATAGCAAAATGCTATAATAATTGAAATCTCTTCATAAGCATTTTGCTATAGATGAAAGAAATAAATCATGACCACCATTTAATAAGAAGATACCATAAAATTAAATGGTGGGAATGAATAAGAGATAGATGTAAGAAAAATGCCTTTATGTCTTTCCATTGTGAGTTTCCTTAAGGCATTTTTCTATCTTATGTCCATTGAATTTCATTGTAATAAATATTATCCTTTTATATGAAATTCAATGGTTATTTCTCTTATTCATACTTTATAATTAACAAATGATAGCTGCTTTAATTTTATTATGCAGCTAGGCCATCGGCTACATTGTAATTAATTTATCTTTCTTTTTCATAATTAGACGATGGCCTAATAATATGCCATCTATATTTTCATTAATTAACTGCCATTTATTTCAATTATCTCTTATATTAATAAATGGCAGTAAATATAATAAAAGAAGAGATATATGGGGAGGTTGCTATTTCTTTGGCACCTTTTTATTTTATTTGTGGAGTTCCTGCAACCTCCCTTTTTAATTCATATAATGGCTTTTTAATATTAAAAGTAAATGACAAGGAATAAATATTAAAAAGCCAAGGATAATAATATTGTAAGAGATGATTGGCAAATAATATAAAATAAGATCATTAATAATAATTATTTGCCAATCATGAATAAAGATAATATATTATGACGTAGCTGATGACCCATCATCTACTATAAATAAAAGATGATGTCATTGAGATTATAAGAAGAAGATAATAAAAATATACGCTGGCCCAGAGCAGACAAGAAGGAAAAAGGGAAGAGGAAAATGGGCCAGCGGCTATAATCTATCATTTATTATTCCCTTTCATTTTTATAAGATATTTCAATTAAATGAAAGGGAATTATATGTATTATTTATTTCTTATCTTCTCCAAATTCATTAATAATCCCATAATTTGGAGAAGATATTAATTCTATTTTATATTCATGGATTTTCTTAAGAACTTTATATGAAAATCCATGACATTAATTATTACTTTACATTTCATGATGCGAACTTTAATTATTATTGTTCGCAGGCCATCCGCTAGGATACAATATATTTCATGGTCAACCTTTAATTTATATTAATCTCTTCCTTGTTTTCTATATTAAAATTAAAGGTTGACAAGATTATTATTATATTATTATATGTGCCCCAACTTTAATAATAAGGAATAAAATAGAATAAGTTGGGGCATTAATATAAGTATTCTTTATTTCATGGCTTGGCTTTATAATCTTTATCTGAGGTTTCTTTTATTTTAATAAGCCAAGCCATAAAGTAAAGATTAAATAACTGGCAAAATCCCTTAATTTAAGTAATAATAATATGGATTTTGCCATAAGTAAAGTAAATATAATATTATTGGCCGCTCAATAGTCTTTTATTAATTTATAGCGGCCAAGTCATCATTATTCATCATTAATTTTATCATCTTTTACCTTTATTTATTGATAAAATTAATGATAAGAGAATAAGAAATAGATACCAAAGACAAAAACCATTATTAAAATAGAAATCTCTTATTGTTTTTGTCTTTGGCCACCCTTTATTTTAATTATAAAAGATATAGAAATTCATTAAAATAAAGGGTGATAGATAATATAGATTAAAGACTATTGCCGCCAATAGGATAAAAGATATAGAACCTGAATGAAAAGATTGGCGGCAATCATTAATATAAAATATAAGTTATACATTGGCTCATTTTTACCTTATCTTTTAATATTATAAAATGAGCCAATAAATGAAAGATATCTTGCCATTAAATTACATAAGAAATAGATTATAATTTAATGGCAAGTAATAATATATTTTATCCTTATCATTCATCTCTTTATCTTTGCTGCTAATAATTAATGCAGCATATTATTATTATAAGAGATGAATGATATTCTTTATTTATTGCGGCTATATATTTTTAAGCCGCTTATTTACATGTTATTCCGCCAAATATTAATAAAAATATTAACTGGCGGATCGATTTCTTTCATTTATATTAGAAATCGAGGTCAATGTCTACCTCATTTATTACCTTCATGATCAGGGAATTTTATTATTAATTAACTTTTCCTTCTCTTCTTATAAAATTCCCTGATGGTTAACACCATTTTATATAAGTTATAGATGTGATCGCCATTAATGAACCGTCCCTTTATTTTAACCCTATGAAGTTAACCGGCGATCACGATTATAAAATATATGGACTATCCCACATTAATTTTCATTATAATAAGTGACCATAAGATAGAAATATGAAAATTAATGTGTGTCGGTCACTAATCTCATCCCATTTCATTTGTTGAGATTAGTGGCCAGTCCATGATTATTAATGAATTTCTTTGCTAATGCAATATAGAAATTCATGCTTTTATTATATCATTCACTTTATATTTCATGATTCATGATTTAATTTCTTATTCATGAAGGTTATCTGCTAGTCCTAATATATACTTCTTTAATATGAATGCCCTATATTTAATTTTATATTATTGAGTCTTTTTATTATTTAATATAGGGCATTCATCATAAGACTATATAGACTAGCCTATGGCCCACCATCAAGATTAAAAATAAATGATGGTGTCAAGAGTTATTTGAAGTAAAAAGAAAAGTTAATATTAATCATTCCTTCATTTTCATCAATAGTCTCTTAATATGAAAATGAAGGAGATATAGATAAAAATAGAAGTAAATACCATGGATTTTACTTTTATTAAGAGAATTCACTAGTAAAATCCATGGTAAGTGATGGACCAGGAATCCATCCCGCCTATCGATCACTTATATAAAGGGGATGGATTCCCAAGAACACCACAATATGAAAATAAATAAGAAGTGATTTTATAGTTCATTTATTTTCATATTGCCTACGCTGTGTCTCCAAAATTAAATGAAAGTAATATTTAATTTTGGTCTTCCTCTCTTATATTATTCCCTCTAAAACGAGGATTGCATTTTTAATTTCTATTAATGCAAAGTCAATTGCTAGGTCATAATATTATTGATCGCCCATTAATCTCATTTATCTTTATCATATGGCGATCACCACATTAAATAGATAATACATTAATTGCCTTTTCATATAGCAAATCTCTTTATAATAAATGAAAAGGCAATATATTAATAAAAAGAGTGCCGCCATATATTTTTCCATCTATAATTTATATTAATTGGCGGCACAATCTCTTCATATATTATCTTCTTATTATGCGATTTCTTAAGTTACAATATAAAATAGAATGAATATAAGAAATCGCATAATGTATTATAGAAAGGACAGCCGCTAAGAGAAATATATTCTAGAAAATTGAGCGGCTGTAATATTATAAAAGACATATTATGCCAGAGCTTATATTTTTATTAACTAATTCTTTATTATAAAAGCTCTGGCATGTAGATAAAAGAATAAATATATAGCCACTAATTTTAATAGAAAAGATTGAATAAAATTAGTGGCAGATAAAAGATCATTAATTAATTTATATCTATTGGCACCTTATTAATTAAAAGATAGATAAAATATAAGGTGCCAATATATGATAAGTAATAATATAATTAAAGTAGCCGATGGTTAGAAATAAGAGATATTAATATAAGAACCATCGGCATATAATTCTATAAGAAGATAATAATATGTGGGCTCATTAATTTCATTCATTCCTTATTATAAAAAGAGCCCACATATAATAAAATAACGGGTGGCATGGTCTTCTAATTTTATTTATTATGCCACCCATGAATGATAATAAATTTCAAAGAATAAGATAATAATAATTAATGTCTGCGGCTTTTTTAATTACTTTAAGCCGCATTATATAATTCTCTTATCTATAATCATGATGGCCTATTTTAATTTAAATAGATAGGCCAGGTCATATTCTAGTCTATTATATATTATTGATGCATTAAATATTTTATTCTCCGTCTTTTATCTTTATTTTCTTATATTAGCCCATTAATTTTATTATAAAAAGAGAATGAAAAGACTATAAAATTAATGGGCGTTATTATCTTTATAAGCTTGGATTTTTATTATTCTTCTTTTCTATTATTAAAAGATAGAAACACATATAAAAATCCAAGCATATATATCTTATTATTATCTTCTATCTTTATCTCTTCCACGATTTCCTTATGAAATAATAAGATGATAATAAATGGATTAGGAAATCGTGGCAGATATTAATTCATTATTCTTTTATTCATTCTACCCCATTTTTTAATTATTAACTTGTGATTTTCTTTATATTAAAAAATGGGGTAATGTATAATAAATAATAATAAGAGAGATAATAGATGACCATTATTTTAAAGGGCCTAAAGGACAAACAAATGAAGAGGACAAAGACAAATAAAATAATGGTCATCAAGAATAAATATAATGGACTAGAAGTTGACCCAGCACATAAATTTAAATAAAAATGTGCTGTCATTGATTATTATAAGAGATGAATAAGAAAATGACGTCCACCAACACTCATTTATATAAGAAGTGATAATTAATGGTGGACGTCTTACATTTATCTATCATGGAATTTCATTTATATTATCTATCTCTTCTTTTATATGAAATTCCATGATCATGATATTATATTTTATATCTATCATTCATCTCTTAAGATACAAGGAATTATCAATAAAGAAGAAATACCATATAATTTATTGTCAATCTCCTATTCATTCATTATTACTATCTTATTTATTATAATTATCTTTATGAGATCTTATGTGCTGGTATCTTCTCTATTTATATAATTACTTCATTCATTATATATTATTACTTATTATCATCTTTTATTATTATTTAACCTATAAAAATCTAAACCTTTTTATTATGGCATATACGATATCATTTGTAAATATAGAAAACCAGAATATAAATGATGAATTGCCATGAAGTTATTATATTCTTATCCTTATTATTTATTATCTCTATTATAATTTTTACCTAGCGATTAATCCATAGATTTCCTCATGTAATATAATAATAAATGATATAATGAATGCAAAAGTCTTTTCATAATAAGAGAAAACCATAAAGAAATAAAGACTTTTGCAATATAAGTAAGAAATAATAATAAATAATAATAGAAGATATTGACCCACCATTTATTTTAATAGATAATAGATTTATTGGTGGGTCAATATATATTATGAATTAATCTCTGGCCTAAATAATATTTTAACAGGTGGTGCGGCCAGATAATAAGTGATTAATATTATTGACTGGCCATTTAATATAGCAAAATATAAGAAATATATTGGCCAGTCAATCTTCTATAATTAATGCCCTCTTTTTCATCTTCCAATAATCTTTAAATTAAAAGAGGGCATTATATTCATTCATTATGCTATTTCATTTATTGAATCACTTATTAAAATGAAATAGCAATATATATTATATTATTTACTATATGGCCTTGCTATTTTATATAAGAAATAGATTAATGAGCATTAATAATAGCAAGGCCATCTATATAATCTATATCATCTATTATGCCATTTTATGAGTGATAAATATAATAGAAGAAATGGCATAATAGAAGATAATAATAATCATATGTTTGCAATTTATTTTGTGTCGGTTACCTCTGAATCTAAATGAAGTATCCTGTAGAAGAGGAAAATAAATTGCAAATATAATAACATTCATTTATATATAATGGCCTCTTTTTCCAATAAATGATTTCTATAATTAAAAAGAGGCCATAATAAAGAATAAGTTATTGATAGACTAACCCATGGCTTGTCAATCTATTTTAAATGAAAGATTGACATCCGATTAAAATAATCGGCTAATAACATTAAAATAAGCGGCATTAGATATTATAGCCGCAACATATTATTAATTCCTTACAATCACATCCTAGATCTAGAGGTGAATGATAAGGGACAGATGTGATTGTAAGGGCTATAAAATTTATGATCACTTATTAAAAATCACTTATTAATCATAAATTTTATAGCATATATTTCTTTTATCTTACATCTGCCATTTTTAATAAAGATTGCTATACAAAAATGGCAGATTATATATTTATTATTGGCAAAATATTATATATTTTGCTCCTTTATATTATTACAGCTTATATTTTAATAAATTAAAATAGCTGATGGGATTCTTTCATTTTAAATAGAATCCCAAGTCAATGGCTAGTCATATAGTTATTCTATTGAAATTAAATTGCTATTTTTTACGGTTAGTCTCTGAACCTAAATGAAGGAACCTCTGGACGGAAATAGCAATTTAATTTATAATGTAAATAAAGGGCAAAAGTCATAATATAAAAGAAAATTACAATTAAATTTAATGACTTTTGCCAAGACATATATGTTCTTACAACCTAGCAATTGACCTGGCAGTTAACAAAAATTAAAAACTGCCATCATTTGCAAATAATAAAAGAGTAAAATGAATGAATGTAAGATATAAATGATAAGTAATATATGGGGAATTTCATGTCATGGAAAATACCATAAGTTAATATATGAAATTCCCCATTAACTTTATATATTATTCATATTATGGATTTCTTCTACAATTAATTATTCTCTCTTATAAGAAGAAATCCATGAATTATATATTATTTACTTTTATCTTATGGGCAAAAGCCTTTTAATAATATATAGATTTCTTAATTTCATTATGGCTTTTGCCCTTATCATTAATGTATTATATGTTATGGCCACTTAATATTTGTCAATCTTTTATTTAATTAAGTGGCCATTTATTACTTATATTATTACCCGGCATTTTTCATATTCAGTTCTTATAATAAAATGCCGGGGTACAAATTAATAAAGAATATAGCAGAATTTCATATAAAAGAGAATGAATAAATAATAATGAAATTCTGCAATAATATAATATATATAGAGGTAGAAGATGACCATGCACCAATATAAATTAAAGGTGCATTCATGATTATAGAATATATATTAATGTTGCAGCTAATATATTTTATAGCTGCTATATCTTCTAATTAATTCATTCATGTGGAAATTTCTATATTATTATTGTCTTTTATTCATTAAGAAATTTCCACTATTATATTATATTATTCTTTATTTATTCCCATCATTTTTCATATCCTATATCATCTCTTTTTATAATGAAAAATGATGGATAATGGATGATTTTTCTTTTATAGTTATTTCCATGGAAAAATCATCCATAAGTAATGATATAATCTATAATCATGAGTGAAATCTTTAATTACAAATAGATTTCACGGTCAATTGCTAGTGTAATATTATTAATTGTGGGCGCTCTATTTTTATTTATTACTTCTTTTATTATTAATGAGCGCCCAAAAGATAAAGGTAATAATATATGCCAGAGATTTTAATATAAGATATAGCAATAATAAATAAATCTCTGGCAACATAATAGACAATAATATTAGACTAGCCGATGACTTTGACGAGATTATAAATTAAATCGTCAATCATGATTATAGATAAAAGTTAATGAAAAGATTGGCAGCCCATTAATTTAATGAGGAAATGGCTGCCATAATATTATTTCTATCTTATGATTATTATTTATATTTATACCTTATGATTTTTATTGATAAAGAGAGCAAAATATAATAAAAATCATAAGGAAATAAGAGAATAATATAATATTATGCAGCCGCCATATATTTTAATCTGTATCTTATAGCGGCTGCCCTATAGTTAATAATATAATATTCTTTAATATATAATGGTGGAATTTCCATGATTAAAATATGCTCTTATATTAAAGAAATTCCACCATAATAATATAATTCATTAATATATAATTGGGGATTTCTTATATTAAAAAGTGATTATTGTTATAGAAATCCCCAATCAAAAAGGAATTATATTCACTAGCCGATAACCTTCGGCCATTTTTAATATAAATTAAAGGCCGAATCATGAGTGGTAGAATGAATAATATAATAAGAACCACAAGCACCAATATAAAATAAGAGATATAAGTGATGGTGCTTGTGGCCTAAAGAAGGAAAGAATAAGAGAGATAGACCATGAATGAAAATCCCTGACAAAATCTCTTAATGGATTTTCATTCTCCTTCCTGTTCACCCTTTATTTCCTCCTTGTTTTTCATAAAGGGTGAACCCATTTTATACTTATAATACAATGATATTGCCCTTTATTTTTTGGTGGGCAATAGGCTAATGGCTAGTGTATAATATTTACTTCTTATTTGCTATTAATTTTAGTCTATCCTTTTATCTGTAGTGAAGTCTTCAATAAACGTATAAAATTAATAGCAAATACATATATTATATTATTATTCACTTTATATATGTGGGCTGATATTAATTATATAACTTGGCTTTTATTATATCAGCCCACCAATCATCTATTATTTATTATTCTTTGCCAGAGCTTATTTTCATCATCATTTATTAATATTAAAGCTCTGGCAATAAAGAATAATAAGAATATAATAATATGAGGCTTGCCAGATAATAAGAGATAATAAGAGGATACCATTGGCAAGCCTTTAATAATAATATGCCATTTATTTTATTAGTAATTAATATGAAAATAAATGGCAAGTAAAAGATAATTCGCATGCCAAGAATAATATTATTCATTTATTACTTATATTTTGGCATGCGATTGATTATAAGAGATATATCTTATGGCCTCTTCATTTTATTCAGTCTTTGTATCTGGGGGTAGCATATGAAGAGGCCATAAGTAATAATAAAAGATACACTGGGAAAATTCTCCATTTCCTATATTATTACATTGAGAATTTTCCTATTATTCATTTCTATTTTACTTTTCATGATTGTGGCTTTATTTTCTGCTGCCACAAGGTCATATGCTAGTGAATATAATTTATTATTGTTATTTTGCTTTTATTATTACTTTCTGTCCCTTTTTAACCTAAATAATAAAAGCAAAATATATATCATTTTATAACTTATTATAGCTGTTGACTTTACATTTATTTTTGTTCATCATATTATTATTAAAGTCAACAGCAAAGATGAATAAATTATATATTTCATTATATATTAAAATAAGAGATTATGCCGCCCAAAATAAAGAAATGTATTAATAAATGGCGGCATAATATTCTCTCTTTATCATTTCCCCTTCATTTTCATATCCTATCTCTCTTAATTTCCTTTATATGAAAATGAAGGTTATATATCTTTTATTATCTGGCAGCAACCATAAAGGCATTTTTAATAAAGTTGCTGCCAACATGATTATATTTATCTTTTAATTATATTATGGGCTCGTTTTCTTTAATAATAGAAGATGAATTATATAATTATAAACGAGCCCATCTATCTTTTATTATTCTTATCTATTATGCCCGAAATTAATTTATATTATTTGTTTCTTTTAAATTTCGGGCATAAAGGAAACAATAAATATAAATAGACTAGACATTGACCTGCTATCCTAATTTAAATTAAAGGATAGCATCATGCCATTTTATAAGTAATCACTTTAAATAAAATGGCATTATCCATGAATTAATATAAGGATGATAGCAAATTATATAATAATCTCTTTTTATTTGCTATCATCCCCCATCAATTTTAATATATATTTTTATCCCTTATTAATTAAAATTGATGGGAATAGATAATAAGATATTGGAAAAATCCATTAATAAAAATCAACAATAATAATATGGATTTTTCCCTTCATTTAACTATAACCTCTTAAATTAAGAGGACATCAATCTTTTATTTAAAATAGATTGATGGGTCAATCTCTAGTTCACTATTCTTATTATCTTTGGCAGGCTTTTAATATAGCAATCTCTTAATAAAAAAGCCTGCCATTATATCATTCATTTATAGTCAATGGCTGCCTTAAATAAAATAGAATGAATATTAATAAGAAAGGCAGCCATAATATATAATATAGATAATAATATGCATGTTAAGATTAATAAAAGTCAATAAGAAATAAATATATATAATCTTAACATGCAATATATTAATTATTACTTATTGATTGCCTTGCTATTATAAATAAAAAGAGAAGTAATTAATATAAATTAGCAAGGCAATCCTTTAATCTATAATCTTATCTTTGGCCTATCATTTTATAATATAAATTACTGAAGAAAATGATAGGCCATGAATTCTATTATCTACTGCCCCATTTTCAATAATTTATATCTCTTATAATAGGAAAATGGGGCAATATTAATTAAATGAAATAATCTCTTCTATTTTGCCATTATATTATTAAAAAAACCTTACATTAAATGGCAAAATAGAAGTAATAAATGAAATAATAACTTCTTAATGGCAAAATGTATAATAATAATTCACTTTTCTTTAATACATTTTGCCCAGATAATAAGATTATAACACTAGCATTTGACCGTTGGCATAATATAAATTAAAATGCCAACTCATTTGCTAATTATAAAGATAGTAAATTAATAATAAATGACCATTAATTTAATGGTCTAAATAATAATAAAAAGGATAGGAAATCGATTCAGATAAGACAGATAATCGATTTCCAAGATACAGACATTACCATTTATTTTCATTATAAAAAGTGATAGCAAATATATGAAAATAAATGGTAGTAATAATAAAATAACAGCCGCCATATTTGCTAAGAGATAGATAAAAGAATGGCGGCTGATAAATAAGAAATAAGTAAAAACCATATGATTTTTACCATTAAATTAAAAGACATATAGGTAAAAATCATATCTTATAAAGAGATTTCTGGCATACAAGTGTAACATGCCAGGCGATGGTAAGTCCACTATTTCCTTATGATAATGCCCTTTTTATTATTATTCATTTCTATTATTCAAAAAGGGCATTATATTTAAGAAGATATTATATTTATTTGAGGGGCAACCATTATATTAAATTAGAAGGTTGCCCCCTAAAGATAAAAGTAAATAAGAGAATAAGAGATATTGCCGATTAATTATTTGGCTTCTTCTTTATTATAAATTAATCGGCAATGAATATTAAATATATGGCCTTTATCGCCAATTAGTAATATAAAATATAAAATATATGAGCGATAAAGGCAATCAATAATAAATATAAGAGCTAGCATTTGGCCTTTCCATCATTAAAAATTAAAGATGGAAATGCGATCATGATGAGAGCAAAATACAATAAAATAAGTGAATGATCATCAATTTTCATTAAAAAGAGAAGGAAATAATATATGAAAATTGATGAGAATGAACCAATAATGAAAATCCACCACTAGCAAAAATATGAAGGAACTTGTCAATGGTGGATTTTCCATATCTTCTTATTAATTTATGATCTTATTCTTGAATTTCATTTGCATAAAATTCATAAAGAATAAGAGGGAAAGGACATATTTTAATTTATTTTCCATTGCATTTCTTATAAATTAAAATATGTGGGCACTGTCAAAAAGTGCCGATAAACAGGGTAGTCTCTATATATATTGGGCTTGCGATAATTTATTGTCCACCTTTTTGTTTTAGTCGGTTAGCCGCAAGCCCATAAATTAAGAGATTATTTCTATATTATTGCCATTTAATTATAAAAGAAAAGAAACATTAAATATAATTAAATGGCAAAGATAAATCATTAATTAGAAGATATACCCCAGCAATTTTATTATATGTATCTTTTATTTAAATTGCTGGGGAAGAAAAGAATATAATAATATAATTTAGCCGCTAGGCTATTAATAATAAAGATAAGTAATAATAAGAAATAGATAAAAGAATAATATTATAATAGCCTAGCGATTGACCTATGATCTTATATAAATTAAAGATCATATCATTGTCATATAAGTATAAGAAGATATTAATTGTAAGGATTTTTCCATTGAATAACATAAGAGAGGAAAAATCCTAAGAGATGAAAATAAAAAGAGAGACATCCAAAAATCGACTTATGGTAATCCACTTGTAACTTAATTGTCGATTTTTTGGGACCATCATTTGTAAATAAGAAAATATAAGAAATACAAATGATGGAGTTATAATTAATTGCTAGTGGAATTTCATTATAAAAAGAGATTACTACATTTAATGAAATTCCATATCCACCTTTAATTTATATAAGGTGGATAGGCCATAGGCTAGTGTATTTATATTTTATTTCTTTCTTATTATCATTCTTTTCTTCCCGCCTATTCTATTTTAAATAAATGGCGGGGGTTATTATTAATAGAAAAGAATGATAGAATATAAGTGAATAATAGATATAAGATATAGATTCCAGGGGCTCAAGGCCTTTAAATTAAGGGACAAATAAAATCCAAGAGATAGAAACCTGGCCTAGAGCCCCACCAATATTAATTAATATTATCATTGACTGACATCTATTTATATTTATTTTCATGATATTAATGTCAGTCAATGGTCTATAAGAGATTATTTCTTTCTTATGTTTACCCCTGCATTTTATTATAAATTAAAAGATTGATAACTTAGGTAAAAAATGCAGGGGTTAATAGATATAAATTATAGACTAACCATTGGCCCACCAACTATTAAAAATGAAAGTTGGTGTCCCAAGAATTTCATTGTAAAATAAATTCTTGGATATCTTATATATTAATTAATGGCAATTTAATCATTGAATTTCTTATATTAAATTGCCATATCTTTCATTAAATATACCACTTTTTCCAAGCAATAAGTAATAATTAAGGAAAAAGTGGATAATATATATCTTCTAATTATTAATAGATGGCAAAGTCATTTTATTATGGTATTTTATTATGACTTTGCCCATGAATTCTTAATTTATATATGCGGTTTTTATTTCTTTTGTCTTTTCTAATATTAAAAACCGCATATAATTCATTCATTCTTTCTAATATATCATGATGGCAACTTTATTTTTATTTGTTGCCAGGTCAATGTCTAGGTTATTAATTCTTTATATGTTAGCCCTTGCATTTTTTATTACTTCTTTATTATAATATTGCAAGGGCTTATAAATTATAGTAGCATTATATTTTTACCTTCATTGTAACCTTCATTACGTAAAAAAAGAGAGGGATAATAAAAATATAATGCTACCAATGAATAATATTATGCTTAGCAGATGACCGCGGATTAAATTTATTATAAATTAAATAATCCGCTCATGCAATATAAGATGATATAATATAGGAGAATGCAAAATTAATGTTCACTTTTATTAATTTTGCCCACACACAACCTCATCATTTTAATATTAAAAGAAGTGAATAATATAAAATGATGAGGGACTGCCATTAATTAAAATAAGAAATGGTGATTAAATTAATGGCAGTCAATTGTCTCTTAATGAATGAAAATAAAAGTGAAAGTCCTTACTTATTTTCATTCATTCTCTCTTCTTATTACTTCTTTATTATTAACAAATGATGAATGCCTTTCTTTTTTATTTGGCATTCAGGTCAAATGCTAGGTTATAATCTTATCATTGGCCTTTAATCTATCTCTTAATTTATTGGGTTTATTATAGATTAAAGGCCAGGTATTATTATATTTAGTGGGCTTGTTATTTAATTGAAAGTTAATAAAAGAATAACAAGCCCATATAATATAAAATAAATGGTGTTAACCCCTGGCAATTTTCATGGTATTTCTATATCTTTTTCCTTTATTAAAATTGCCAGGTAATAATATAATCCTCCACCTTTATTTATAAGTTATAGATGAAAATAAAGGTGGATAATAAATGAAATAAGAAGTAATAATAAATGAAAATGAAGTGTTATTATAATATTAGTGACCTCGTCTTACAAGATTAATGTCAAGGTGAAAGGCTTCCGGCTACAACGATAAGGAATGAATAATAATGAATGATCCATTGGGTTACAAGAGTTAATATAAGTGATGAAGAAATATATATTAATTATAAATAACCCAATGGCATAGATCATATAATAAAGATAAATGATCATGATGAATTAACATAAAGAATAATAAATACCAATATAATATAAGATTGAAAGGGAATATTAATTAGAAGATCTGGACCAGAGAATGAATCCACAATAAATAATATGAACTATAATGTAAGTCAACGATATAATGGTCTATTTTAATATAGCAACAATAATAAGACATCAATAATAATATCTTTTGCTTACGAGATTCTTCATGTAATTTCATTAGGCTTTATCATTAATATTAATATGCTATATCTTATGTTCAATCATTTAATATCATATTCTTTATTGAAATTATATAGCTATTACATTTATTTCTTCTTTTCATTAATAATTTATATTCATTATGTCATTTATATTTATTAGTCATTTATTATTCATTCATGTTCTTTATCTTATTCTCTTATGATAATGCAATAGTTGTTAATAATTTATATCTAATATCTTATCATTAATTATTATATATTTATTATTGGTGTTTTATAATTCTATGTCTATTATTCTTTTATTATCTAATCTGTAAAAATAAGTGAATGACATTAACTTTGCTATTCCACTTGCAATCTTCTCCATTTATTATTTCTATCCTCTTTTATATAAATGATAGTTAAATATTAAATGATAGTAAATTTATTATATGTATTACAAATAAGGATTTCAAGTCCATGGAATCTGTGTTCTTCCTCTCTTTCACCTTTATATCTTAGAATTTCATGATTATTTATATCTTTTATTTACATATTATTCATTATACTTATTTTATTCTCTTTCACCTTTTACTCCCTTATTTTATTGTAACCTTTATTTATATTCACCCATTAATCTTTACCCTTCATGATTCATTATATTATTGACTTTACATTAAATCAATTGGCTAGAACTTCATATTTTAATATTAATTTCCTCTTCTACAAACCTCTCATTTATATTTATTATTTGCTTTTCATTATAATTAGTCCTTACATTTTGGGGTGACCCTGGGACCTAAGAAATTATATATTATTATTAGTTTTTATCTTCCATAATCTCATTTTGCTAATATCCTTACGGTTTTTCTTGGTTTTCTATCATCATAATATCTTTTCCATTAATGTATTTCCAATATTTTCTATTAATAAATGCTTGTTAATGAAGAAAGACATAATTAATAATGATATGATGGTAACTATTATTAAAAAGATAGATGTAATTATTTACCTTATCATTAATCAAAATCTCTATCTTCTATAACTTATTCTCATAACATGAATTATATTCTTATAATTAATATTCTCTTCAATCATTAGTTATTTATAATCTCATCCATCTATATTTATTTATCTCTTATGTCTATTATTTATTTATCATTTACAAAACCATTTAGTCTTTACATTAATTATTCCCTTTCTTTTACATTAAATTAGTTGTTATTATTATTTATCAATCACTTGTTATTTCTGTATATCTTCTTATTTGTAATTTATCTTTCCAGGACACATTTTCCTCATTTATATTATATTTCATACACATTTCTTTCATATATCATCTTATTGTTTTCTTTGTCTTTATTATTATTAGTTATATTCTTTTTACCCTCTTAACCTAAAGGTGGATTAATGAATTTGAAGAATCTTGTAAACTTAATAATATATGACTTTAATCTGCAATCATCTTTTATATATATCTTCTTATTGGAATTATAATATCTATTCCTGAATATATTAATTAATTATAGTTTTTTTCTATCTTATTTCATGTACAAGAATTAATCCACACACATCCTTTTTTATTAATAGACCACACATATATTATTCATTCATATTATCATTAATTATTTCCACTTCTTGTTTGCTATTTTCGTATCGTAAGGACACTTTATTCTATAGGATTCATACGAATTATCTCTTGAGGATGTAATTGCCATATAATTCACTTTACGGTTGTCCTTCTCCTTTTACTTTAATATCTTATCATATTGAAATATCTCTCAGGAATCTTTTCTATATCTATTATTATAAGACATTGACTTTCCTGATCACATTTCCTTTCATTTGTATTTCTTTTCTTTCATCTTCTCTTTTAACCTATTGTCTTCTCATAAAATGATTCTATTGATATTATTATTTATTTATATTCATATTCTTATTATTCAATTATCTACCATATATTATTATTAGTGAAGGATATTAATAGATGATATTATTTCCTATTGTCTTCTTATTAATCTATTCTGGAATTAATATCACTTCCTTGGTAACTTTAATATATTTTATAGCTTATAATTATATAGAGGATATCATCCATTAATATATTATCTAGAATATTATTGATTATTATTTATATTATATGATATGTTGGACGCGTTCCTCTTCATTAATAATATTTTATAATAGTTGTTAACGCGTCCATAGAATAATATTATATTTATCTTTCTTTTATATTTATTATTCATATTTCCATATATTTCTTTATATTTTATAATGGTATTTGCCATAAATTTTATCCGGTACACGTCTTCCTATATTATTTTTATCTACCTCTCCTTTTCATTTATAGGTTGTGTCCTCCTTATTTTATTGTATTTCTCTTATTATTAAATTATATCTGATGTTCATTTATTTATGAGGGATTTTCTAATCGCATTCATCATTTACTTTACATTTAGGATTAGAAAATCCATTGTTGTTTATATTATTTCTTATATTCATTCTTCTTTACATTATATATCATTTCTCTTATAATTGGGGAATTCTTATATTTATTTATGACCTAAGTTATCAACCAAGGATTTTATATTCGGATTCACTCTATCTTCTTTATCTTTAATGAATTATATTAACATTTGTCTTTTTATGAAGTAATTCTATGAAGAAGTCAACATTGGTTCATTTTAATATTGTTTTCACCTTTTACCCCTTTATCTTTATCCCCATATTTTATTTCATCTATTAACTTATTATTATTTATTACTTGCGAATCAATGCCATCCACTTTTATCACTTTTATAAATGAAATATTATCATCTTTATATTTAATGGATAGTTCTCTAGTAATTTCACTTCTCATAACATAAATTCTTTCATATCAATTGGAATTCTCTTTTCTATTTATCTTCTTATGATTGCATTCTTTGGTTATTTTGGTCATCTTTATCTTCATTATCTTTTATTTACATTTCTTTTACATTATATATTATATTGAATCATCATTTGTGGAGAATTCTCTATTTATATATTATATTCAATGTATTTTAATAATATGAATCATTCCTTTACATTAATTGGCATAGACATTACATTAATTTATACATCTTATTATATTACATTTTAGTTCTACATCTTATTAAATCTGGTTCTCGGTCCATTCGCTAACTTAGGTTCTTAATAATAAATATAAGTGAATATGATTGTAAAATATAATAAATTTCATCCAAAATATCAAGGAAATGGTCTTCAGTCCAACTTTTAATTAATTTATGTTCACTTTCTGTCTCGCATCTTCTTCTAATTCTATTATTCATCTATATCTTATTATATTTTCATGATTCATATTATTATATTACTTATATCTGTAGAAAATTGAATAATAATAACCATCACTTATAATCATATAATTCTTATCTATCATTTAATCTATTTTTCATGATTATAACATTCATGGACACTTTCATTACGGAAAAGACAGGAATTTCTATATTCTATTTTAGGATTACTTCCCTTTAATTTTAGTGGATTATATTTATTATTTTCATCTAATATATTAATTCCCACTTTTCTTTAGTCTATAATTCATTAATATTTAAATCCTTTTTATTCAATTAATTACATTAGACAATAACCTTTAAAATATAATATGTTGGATAAAATGCTATGCTTCCTACATCTTTTAATTTATATCCTCTTTTATATCTTTTATTACTTATGTTATTCCATTAAAAATGGTGGCTAGAACGCTGGGACAGAAAGAACAACATATTAATATTATTCTCCTCATATATTTTCATGCATATAATCTATTCTGTCCATCTTTATCTTATTCATTCATATTTTGTATCATTTATTATCAATTATATATATTCTTATCATTTATTAACTTCTTATATTAAAATGATAGGGTAAAATGATGAAATAACAATAAATATCATAAGTGGTCATTAATCTCTTACCAAATGCTTCTTCTAGATTCAATAAGCCATTTAATATTATTCCAGATAAAATAGGAAGGAAATGATAAATGAAAGAAATTAAAGGTTAATGGCTGATGAAAGTAATGAAAGATATCTGTCTTTTAATCTTCTATTTAATCTATTTTGATGGTTTATTATTATCATTTCCATCTATTATATCATTGTATTTCTTATATCATTAATATATATTTGTTATTTCTTATACCCTCATTTGCATTAATTCTTTAGGTTAAAATCACTAATCCAATAATTTAATAACATCATATTTTATATTCTTACAAGCATTTATTATCTACTTCATTTATATTAATCCTTCCTTTAGGTATAAATTATAATATAATGCCATAAAATATATAGGCTATAGGTTATTCCAGCTTATTTTAGGAGAAATATTCTCTCATTTTAATAAGTTATGCTTACAGGGTTCTTCTTTATTTATTTTATATCTCTTTAATGTCGTTCACTATTCTTATTTACTTCTCTTATTATTTGTGGAGTTTTATTATCTTTATTATAATTCTTCCTTTCATTTTTTCTATCTTTATTTACTATCATTATATTATGACTTTATGACCGGACCACCAATTTATACATTTCATTAGATTAAAAGGTTATGTTATTTTATTCACAGTGTATTTTATTTATATTAATGAACTATATGAAATAATATGATGAGGAAGTTTATCCATTTGCAACCGCTATATTTATTATTATTACATGACTTATGAATTATTATCTGTATCTTTTATTTACTTATGTTGAATTTTAATTATCTGTTATTCCTTATTTATTATTATTACCTTTACCAAAATAGACCAATATCTTTATATTATAGGATTCTTGAATTATTATCTGTAACCCAATATTTTATATTAAGAATAGCAATCTTGAATAATAATAATCCTTTATCTTAATCGCTCCTACAGCTAATTTTAATATTATTTCTTATTCACCTAATCATTTTAATCTTACATTCACCACTTTCAAGAACCCATAAGGGAAAATTAGAAGAGAAATCTCCCATTATTATCATTCACTTATATTTTTATCTAATGGTGTTATTCTTATTTTCATTAATCAATATATTATTTTCATTGGTGTTTAATATTATTTTCATAAGTTATTCATTAGTTCATTTATTCATTAAGAAACATATGATTAATTATTAACTATAAAAACCTAAGAAGGAACCATTAATAAACCCTTGACTTTCATGAACCATAATAAACCATCATATAATTCTATTCTATCATAAAGGCAACCGTTGAATTATAAGTGACAGATATTAAAATAACGGTTGCCGATAATAAACATAAATATAATATAATTATAAGGGGATGCCGTAAATATAATAATATATTCTTTAATAATCGGCATCCCAATGTCAAGTAATAATATAAGAAGAGAATAATAATAATAAAACATGTGGATGATGTTGACCAATAATCTCCGGTACACCATTCAATCTATGGGTTAACTTATGGAGATTTCATTAATAAATTACTAATTCTTTTAATCACATAACATAAATCATCATAATAGATCCTGAATATAATTCCTACATTACATTACATTATTTATCATTATTTATATTTTAATCTTCCATATTCTTATAATTTATTTATCATTATCATTTATTATCATTTATTATCCTTTTCTTTACAATTATATTTATATTCATTTCTATATTTAAAGTCAATTCCATAAAAATCTTAACATATAAGTGAATTCTGATGATGAGGAAGTAGACCACAAGTCATCAATTAATTATTCTCTCTTCTTCTAGATCATTGTGTGCGAAGGGATTCATCATATTATATTTATTATATCTACCTCCTCTTATTTTCATCTATTATGGTATCTTTTTCATATCATCAGTTATTATTATTATCATTCATTATTTATCCCTTATGTCTCTTATATATTTATTTATCATTAATTAAAATAAGATATTGAACTATAAGATATATGGATGATTGAATTTCATTATCCTTTACATTAATTGCCATTAAGTTTTCATTATATTATTCTTCATTTCTTTTCATTATATTATTACACCTAAAGAATTATATGTCTTATGTATCCTCACGAATTATCTGTAACCATTATTATTATCTATTATCATTTATATCTATTATATTATTATCTGTAAGTGATCTTTGTCTTTAATATTAATCCTTGTTTTTGGTAATCTTTCTAATTGCCTTTTGTATTCACCTTTATGATGGTATATAATAAACCATAAATTCTATGATTCACTGTTATATCTTCTATCATCAATTTCATATATTAATTTAATTCTGCATTCTCCCATTTATTTCCATCTTATTCTCTTATTATTATCAGTCCTTGATTTCAAAGAATACTTCATTAATAATCTAGAATAAAATAATATAAATCTAATGGTCGTCATTTGTGGACTATTCTATAATCAATAATTTTCTATCAATTTATCATTAACATTAATCTATTAGCAAATAAGAATAACAAATACCATAATAAAGAGATTATAACACCGATAAAGATATTCACATGACATTTTATAAGGTATCTTTCTATTATTTTGTCTACCTTTATTTTAATCTTATATTCTTACATTATTATTATCTGTCATTATCTTTTATAGGTTTTATCATTAACTTTCATATATAATCTGTATCCTCACGTATGATCGCATGGACCGGTTATCATTATTTTCTATTTATATTACTTATTATCTATTTATATTATTTATCTATCTTATATTTATATTATTTATCTTCATTTATTTATCTTTTAATGCATATTATATTTATATGATCTTGATGTCTTAGCTAACAGAATTAATATATTCTGATGATAGGTTCTTACAATATGATTCACTATTATTTATTATATTTATATTCTATGGTTCATATATTTAACTAGTGATTTATTTTTAATTATAATATTCTTTCATTCATTAACATTTAAAGGTTACATCCTATAGATTTTTGTCCATGATTATTATTATTGCTAACTTATGATTTATTTTATTCATTTCTTTAAGACTCATTATACAAAAGATGGGGTTTATCATATTCTATTTATTTCATGATGTTCTATATTTATTTTATATTATTCCTTAGGGACGATATCTCCTTTAATTTATTCCTTCTTATTTTTATTAGTTAACATCATATTTATTTCTTATGTTATATTATTCATATTATCAATTACTTTCATTCTATGGAGACATTATATCTTAGCAAATTCACTGTCAATAGTCTTCACAAGCATTCTTATATTATTTCCTGGTATTTTCTATTCGCGATTACAAATCCATTCACATTACATTTATTTTGGTAGACGTTTATTATTGATGATTAATAATATTCACCGTCTATCTCTTCTTTATTTACAGGGTTCTTCATTTATTTCTTTAGGTATAAATATAATAGAAATTAAATAAACTACAGCATTAATATAAAGGTTGAAATCTATTATTGTTATTGTTGTCTTCTATAAAATCAATGGTTATTTATTTATATATTATTTTCTAATATTATTGCCTCTTTTTCTCTTCTTATCTCTTTATATAAAATTGCATGGTGGTTATTATCTTTTTATTACTTATTTTACTTTTCATGATGGGTTCTTTTAATTTATAGCAGAACCCAGGCTAACGGCTAGTCCACTAGTTTATTATTAATTGCCAACAGCATAGATATAAGTAATATAAGATATATAAAATTATAGCTGTTGGCCTTTATTTATATGGTCTCTTATCTAAAATATGGTGAAAATATTCTAGGAAACACATGAATGTCGTAAACACCCGATATCATTTATTATTTATATATCCTTTTCATTTATTCATTCTTATTCATTTATAATCTCTTTCATCTATATCATCTATTCATTTTTATTAACTATATCTTCTTTTCTTATCTATATCTTCTTTATCATTAATTCTATTATCTATTATTCACTTTATATATCATTATTCATCTATTATCATATTATTATTCATCTATTCATTTTAACCCTTACATTAATAACCTATATTTTTTATTACTAATTAAATCTCATTTACAATCATATCCTTGTCCTCTTATCATAAATTATTTATGGAATCTTGGTTTTTTATTAGGGATTACTATTTTATTACAAATTATATCTGGTATCTTCTTAGGTTTACATTATACATCAGAAATTAATTCAGCATATTTTAGTATTTTCTTTATTATTAGAGAAATATATTATGGATGGTCTTTACGTTATCTTCATTCTAATGGTTCATCATTTGTCTTTCTTTTTATATTTCTACATCTTGGAAGAGCTATATCTTATGGTTCATATTTTTATAATCCAAATACTTGGTTTTCTGGAATTATTATTATCTTCTTATTAATGGCAACAGCATTTATGGGTTATGTCTTACCTTTAGGACAAATGAGTTTATGGGGTGTTACAGTAATTACAAATTTATTATCTCCATTTCCATCTTTTATAGAATGGCTTTGTGGAGGAGATTATGTTTACAATCTTACATTGAAGAGGTTCTTTGTCTTTCATTTTCTATTTCCATTTCTTCTTTGTGGTTTTCTTCTTTATCATATTTTTAATCTACATTTTCTATCTTCTAATAATCCATTAAGTAATTCCACTAATAATAAAATAGTATTTTTCCCTTTCATTATTAGTAAAGATTTCTATGGAAAGATATTAATTCTCTATCTATATCTTCTTCAAATTCATTTCGGTTTCTCTTCTTTCTCACATCCAGATAATGCATTAGAAGCATGTGGATTACTTACTCCTTTACATATAGTACCTGAATGGTATTTCTTATGCCAATATGCTATGTTAAAAGCTGTGCCAAATAAAAATGCAGGATTCATTATATTATTTACTTCTATCTTCATCTTATTTTACTTTATGAGAAGTCTTTCATTCTATTTTATAATATTTTTCACCAATAGATTTAATGGTTTTTATCTGTGCTTTTGGTTTCTTCTTCATTTTTCTTTTATTTGGATAGGTGGTCAATTTCCTGTAGACAACTTTCTATCTTATGGTCGTATCTTGACATTACATTATTATTATCTTCTTATCTGTATCTTATGGGATAATTCATTTTCATTCACCTATTGTTCATTTTCATTCATTATCCTTTTATTTACATTATAATTTATCTATCTTTTACATTTCATGAGGTTTACTTTAATTTATATTTGTAAACCGGTCATCCACTAGCTCTTATATTATCTATTAACTTGGGATTTATTTTATTCTATTTACTCCCTTTTTATTTATTATCTTTTATGTCTCTTATTATTAACCATTGAACAATAAATCCCAAGATAAGAAAATGATATTATATTATTTATTCCATCTGCCACCTCTATTTTTACTTATCTCTTTATTATTTTCTCTTATCACTTAATATAAAAATAGAGGTGACATTAAATATAAAATAAATGGGCTCTTCTTTTTATATCTTATAGCCCCATAAATATATATAAATTGAATAATAAATATATATAAATTGGTGTTGCGGTTACAACTTAGAATACGAAAAGGGAAGGGAAAAATATTGCAACACCATTAAATATAATAACCTAGCCTGTTAATATGCCAATCTTGACATTGGCCCACCTTTAAATTAATAAATGATAATTCATTTCCATTAATTTAAAGGCCAGATTATGCATTTCTTTAAATGTAAATTAGAAATGCATTCATGAATTAATTCTTGGCCGATAAATTACTTATGGCCTATCATTCTCTTATCTATTTCTATTTATTTTCGTCCCTTTATATTTATTGGGACTAGATAAGAGAATGATATAATTCATGTATTTCTTATTTCTTTTATCTATAATGCATTTCTTTAATCTAATAAGATAGAAATGCATAAATATATAAAACTCAACAAAAATTAATGATAAAGTGAAATGTTGAATTAATTTTTGTCCTTCATCGTATATACAGACTTCATACAAATGAATGGGAAATGAATGAAATGAAATAAAATGTAATGAAATGAATGAACCATGAATGGAGAAGATACGAAAATAAATTAAAAAATCTCTTATTTATATTTATTTTCGCCCACCGTCAGACTCTTCGTATTTTGGGACTACAAACGTATGAATTTTTATGATTGAAAAGAAATAAAAATGAATGGAAAGACTTCTCCTAAGACAATAAACTAACCTGTAAATAATCGCTCATTGACAGCGATCAACCGATTAATTTCTTTATCATTAATTTATTAATGAAGAAATTAACATGTAATTATATAAAGGCCATCTATTTTTATATTATGAGAATTACTTTTATTTAAAAATAGATGGCATGGATGTGGAAATTCATATATTATCATTATCTTTTATGGATTTTATTATTTATTATTTGGATTTTCCATTTCT
>CAXAMN010022232.1:0-22356 GCA_963970005.1 Durusdinium trenchii | reverse complement strand
CACCATACCGCGAACAAAACCCTAACACCATACCGCGAACAAAACCCGAACAGCATACCGCGAACAAAACCCTAACGCCACACCGCGAACAAATCTCGCCCGGAAAAGCAAAAAGAAAGAAACTGACCAACTGACCCAACCAACCCACCAACACAACAAACAAATAAGCCAACGCAAAACAAAACAAAAAGCAAATTGACAAACAACTAATCCAAACACACCAAACAAAAAAAACAAACAGCCCAAACAAACCAAGCCAAAAAAAGCCAAACAAACCAAGCCAAAAAAAACCAAACAAACCAAGACAAAACAAACAAACCAACACACAAACAAACAATACAAACAAACAAACAAACAAAACCAAACAAAAAACAATCAATACAAAAAACAAACAAACAAACCAACCAACCAACAAAACAAGCAAACAAAACAAACAAACAAACAAAACACACAAGCCAGAAAAGCAAAGCAAAGCAAACAAAAAAAACAAAACAAACGCAACCAACCAACCAACAAAAAACAAACAAACAAGCCAAAGCAAAGCAAAGCAAGACAAAACACACAAAAAACACGCAAACAAAACAAATCAGCCAACCAACAAACAAATCACACAAAAAACAGCAAAACAAAGCCAAAGCAAAGCAAAGCAAAACAAAACCAAACAACGAAACAAACAAACAGCCAAAGCAAACAAAACAAGCAAGCAAACAAAAAACAAACGAAATAAGCAAACAAACCAACAAACAACCTAAGCCAAGCCAAGCCAAACCAACCAACAAACAAACGAACAAAACAAACAAGCAACAAACAAACGAACGAACGAACGAACAAACAAGCAAGCAAGCAAACAAGCAAGCAAACGAAGAAAGCAAGCGAAGCAAGAAGAGCAAGCAAACAAACAAAAGAACAAAGCAAAGCAATCAAGAAAGCAAGCACGCAAAGATAGAAGCCCGAACACAAGCACACCCCGGCTAGCAGTAGTACTAGTAGTGGTAGTAATAGCTGTTGTGGTTGCTGTTGGTGGTTGTGTTGCTGTGTGTGCCCAAGCCCGCTAGCCGGAGCCAGGGTGACCAGCGCGTCATTGGATGGCTGCAGCCCACCCACTGCAGGTCTAGGCCAGGCAACCCAGATTGGTCCACTCGCACGACTGAAGGCACCCCCCCGGCGCACCCACCCCCCTCCAGCTTCAATGGCGGGGGGTTTTAGGTAGCTGTCGCGTGGTTCCTAGCGAGGCCGGAGACACAAGGAATCCAGCGGGTCAATCGCCATCGCGGACAGCTAAATGGTGGAATGCGCTTGTCGTATATACGGAGAACCGCTCCGGTAGAAGCCCTTGAGGCACTGCCCTAACAGCCAACAACCCAACCACCCTCTGCGCGTGATGTCTCCTTGGGCACTGATGCTTTTGTTTGCTGTTGTTGGTGTTGCTTGTGGGTAAGTAGTTAGAAGTGGTTGGTCCGCTTATGCGGACTGCGAGCCCTCCCCTCGCGGCAGGCGTAGTCACATTAATTATCGTAATTGTATAAGCCCTTTAATATACACAACCCAGATGCACCCATTCGCACGCAATTTTAAGTATGTCAGCCCTCCTCTGCAACACTTCTCTTGTTAAACTGTCTGGCATGAAGATGGGCTCAAAGTTTCAAGACTTTCTGCATGATGAGGATCGTGATGCAAAGATGTTCAACAGGCTTTGTAACAAGGGGAATCGAACTACTTTCGCGATTGGTTAGATGGTTGTTGAATGTAAAACAGTTTCAATGAGACGTAGCGCGACGTGGGGTTGAAGCTTTAAAGGAACTTGGCATGAGGACAGGTTTATATAATATTCTTTTGTGTTGAGATTGGTTTCGAAAAGACTGCAGAGGTATTGAGAGAGATGACATTCAAAAGACCGTGAGGTGAACAGAAGAGCTTGTCAATTCGACATTTTTTAGGATGCAACAAAGTGGTGAGTTGGAAAATGCCTTTGCATGCTATTGCTGTTAGTCTTCACACCAAACATATTAAACTTGTCTTCACCTTTCGTTAAACGAACTTAAAGTCCGCATCCCAAACTCGTTTCAATCATTTGTGCACCACAAAAACTGCTGAACAAATCAAGAAGCCTTCCTTGACGAGAGTTTTTGGAACCCCTCTTCACATAAAATTGTTTTAATCCTCCTGCATCCTCATTCATCATGCAAAAAGTCTTGAAACTTTGAGCCCATCTTCATGCCAAGTTCCTTCAGTTCGCTCTGTCAGCCTTTGTTCACCACCCAGCAAAACACAAAACGAAGCACAAGTACACCAAGCTACAACAACGAAGCAAAACCACCAATTCACAACCCATTGACTTTGCCAATCTTTGCCACATTCTTGAAGCAAGCTTTCCGGGCTTACCTCCAGCTAGCTTAAAAAAATGAAAGCGACCTTAATTAATTTATCCTCAAGCAACTCTTCGAGGTCATCTCGTCTTCTCTTCGAACTTCCTTGTGACTCATGGTCTCAAATCTCTTGCCAAAACTCAATCTCATCAAGAAAACTCTTATCAAGTCTCCTCGCAAGCCTAAACCTTTGTCTTTAATCTAATTGTTCCAAACGTTCGCACCAAAGCTCGCTTTGCAAACGTTGTCTTCCCAAATCTTCTTTTCATTGGCATTTCTTCGTAACTTTTTGCGAATATTGCCCCACTTCGTCCTTGCTCATGTTTTGTTTTCGGCATTCTCAAGCAGCCTTTACACAAATTCTCTTAAACACCGCATTATGATTAATAGAGAAATTGCGCTACTTGCCTCATTTGAAAAACCTGCGCAACTGCACGGGCCTACCCAGTTAGTCAAAGGTGCGCGGACTGCGAGCCCTCCTCTCGCGGCAGGCATACTCACATTCATTATAATAATTGATTACGTAAGCCCTTCAACCCAACGACATAACATAACCCAAACGCGCCAAACCAGTCCACAATTTGATTTTGTCGCCCCTTGCACAGCTTCTCCTGCCAACCTATATGGCATGAAGATGGTTCAAACGTTTTGCATGAAGATTTGGTTTCAAGACTTTCTGCATGTATAGCGTGATGCAGAGATATTAAATACAGGGGAATGGTCTTCGGATGCCAAACAGTTTCAATCAAATGTGGGGCGACATGTGCTTGACGCTTGAAGGTTCAACAAAAAGTTGGCATAAACACAGGTTCAACATTCTCTTTTGTGAAGATTGATTTCGAAAATGTTGGCATAAAGAAGACTGTGACGCTGAGATCTTTGAAAGACATGTGTTTCAATGGCCGTGGGATGAAAGGAAAACTTGTCAATTCAGCAGTTTCAGGATGCAAATAAGTTATATCAAAGGTGATAAACAGGGACTGAAAGCTACCAGAAACTTGGCATGAATATGGGTTCAAAGCTTCTTCCTGCCCAGATTGGTTTCAGGAAGCTGGGGTTAAAAAGACTTGGGATGTAGAGATGTTCCTAACAAAAATACTTTTGAAGGAACTTGGGATGCGGGAGGGTTGAAACAATTTTACGATGAAGAAGGATTCAAAAACCTCTCTGGTGAGGAAGGCTTACTGATTGGTTTCGCGGTCATTATGATGCATATATACATGTTCCAAACAGGTCTGAGATGTGGACTTAAATTTTCAATCAAACTTGGCATAAAAACAAGTTCAGTACATTTGGTGTGGAGACGGGTCTCAAGAATCTTGCCATAAAAAGGACTGTAACACAAACATTCTGAACACATCTGGGGTAAAAAAGAGACTTGAGAGTTTCAAGCAAACTAACATCGACAAAAGGGCCTTCAAGTGGCAACAACGAGAATCCAACGCATGCAAAAAACATCATACCTGCTTTGCAAAGCTTCTCCTATCAAGTCTTCCTCTAAATTGTGCCATACATACATTGTATCTTAACTTCAATCCTTTCAATCCTTCTCCTTCACATGCTTAAAAACCCGTGACAGTTAACCCTAAGCTCCCTCCCTTCCTGCCTTCCTTTCTTTCTTAATTCTCTCTCTTCCTTCTCCTCTTCCTCTCTCCACTTTTTTCCTCTCTCCATTTCTTCCTTCCTTGCCTCAATTCCTCTTTTCCTTCCCCTTCTGTTTGACCAAGCAAACAACATCTCAAGCTTCGGGCCCCAACAGGTTCAACAATGCGAATATAAATCAACGGCCACTTTGTGCAAAACAAAGAGATGTAAGCAGTTGGCTGCTTTGTGTCAAGAACAATATATAGATGTGAATCAATAAGCGCTTTGTGCAAAAGCCATGTCATGTGCATCAATGGCCGCTGTGTGTAAAGGACCCAGTGTATATGATTCAATGGTCGCTTCGTTTAGAAGATCACGTGGATGTGAATCTATGGCATCTATGGCCGCTTTGCGTAAAAAAGTGTGGGTGTGAATCTATAACCGCTTTATGTAAAGGACAATGTAGATGTGAATCAATAACCGCTTTGTGTTGAAGTCCATTTGGATGTGATTCAATGGTGGCTCTGTGAAAAAGAATCATGTGGATGTGAATCTCTGGCCGCTTCATGTAAACCCATGTGGATGTAAATCAATGGCCCCTTTGTGTCAAAGTCCATCTAGATGTGAATCAATGGGTCCATGTGGATGGCCTATTGAATTAGCTAGACGTACAAAATAGAAATTCTATGTCCTTTGTTGCAATTTGACCAAGGACTGCAAGGCTGCGGCTAAGCTTAATTCCAAGAACTAAAACCCTAAAACCCTAAACACGCCCAACAAACAAACCTCCAACACCGCCACACGCCCAACAAACAAAACACTAACACCGCCACACACAAAACAAACAAAACCCTGATTCCATTTGTCCCTTTCCTTTTCTTTTTCATTCTCCTAACCTAAAAGTAAAGCAAAACCCGCACAAAACTTTGCACCTGAACTGTATACAAGTTCTACAAACCCTTCCTTTTGGCATGACGCTGCGAAAACAGTGAGTTTAAGTGGAAAAACCGTACAATGGGGCTTTTGGAGTTGCCTGAGTTAAAGCGAATTTGCTTGAAAGGCAGTCTTCCTGAGACGAAGAAAACATCACCGTGAATAGCTTTGCGAAGCATGGCGAAGCTGTAACGAGAATAATCGTAAGTCAATGATAAAAAAGTTGGTGTCAACAGCAAAAAGCTGAGCCTTTCCCAAGAACAATCATTTGCAGTTCAAGGTTGCAATGGAAGAAAGGCATATCGGCGTCAAACACTAGCGATCTGATTCTTGGTAGCTTGATGCTCGTTCGCGGTTCGTGGGGTCAAGCTGATATCTACCATTATTGGGCTGATTCGCACAGCATCGGTGCAAATTCTGAATGACTGAGTGTTAAAAAAAGAAAACAACCAATCGCAAGAAGAGCAGAACAACATCTAGCACAATAGCATCCTAAAAATATCCCCTGGTGAATTCGAGCCTAGGCTGGGGGTTGCAATTATATTTATAAGGAACCCACTTGAGGGGTGCACCAAAAGTCTCTATAAAACGATCAGACCAGCCTTGAAGCACAATGGACAGCCTATAAAATGTGGGCACCCACCCTCGAGGCTAAAATAGAGAGTTCAAGCAGATATTCTCTATGAGATCAGGAACGACATGCGTAAGTTGTCGAAAGTAGCCAAAATAGGCCTTACCCCTGACCCTACTTTTCTATGGCGCATACCAATTTACAACAAGTTTTGACTTCTAGGGGAGCCCCCGCAAAAATCACTGGAGAGGTGGTTGACTGTCTACTAATGCTTTCATATTCCAGTTTCTTGATGTTTCTTGTTGATTCCTGTTGTTCTATTGTTTTATTAATTGTTCTTCATTGCTGTTATATGTTTATCTTTTTTACATATCTATCAATCTCTATATAATTATATAGTCATCTCTTCTCTATAGAATAAGGAATTCAGCTTCATCATGACTTCTCTATAAAATTGAAGTTTTTCTTCTCTCTAAAATTGGGGCACCCACCGTCCTCGTATTTCATCGACTTTACTCGTCCACACTCTCTATGAAATCAGGACTGACAACAGAAATTATTGAACATCCAGAAAAAGCTCCAACAAATGATCTAGACATGTTTTATTCTCTACAACATGCCCCAATTCTACACGGAGTATTCCCCAGGGATCTCAAAACCGTGCCAAGCACCAAAACACACATGCGAGCAGTGAGCAGGGCCTTTAAAGCAAACATTGCAAGGTACAAAAACACTCGCTCAAACTTTCAAACAATTTCAAAGTCACTGAGTCCACAGAAGTTCAGCCCAAGCAGCACAGAAAACATATCAGTACAGAACTCCTGAACAGTCCAACGCTGCAAGCCCGGCCCGGTGCCAAAATTAATACAACTTCAAACAAATCAATTCCCTTACACCACCTCAAAAAGACATGGTAACACAAAGCGGACGCAAACCAAAACCATTGAATACCATAGAACAGCTCACTGAAACACACCAAACCCAATCAAACCAACAAGAGACAAAACCACATGAAAAAACCGCCAAAGCCCACGTGAGAGCTGGCCGCAATGGGGCCTTTGTCTTTTCGTTTTGTAAAACTGCATGTAATGCGTGCCATTGTGCAACTGAAGGTCTGCACCTTCTCATTTAGTTCGTCCAGTGTTTCTGTAATTATTGTTCTCTTCTTCACTCACTTTGGATGCGCAACATTGCTATGTCCGTTACTGTTCTTGAGAGCTGCGAGTGTAGCGATGGCGTAGAGGAAAGGCTGTAAGGCATGTCATTCTGTCATTTCTTTATGAGCTTCCGCTGCCTCAATGGATGTTCTCAAATCTGCTGAAAGGTCCAGGTCGTTCGGATGACCTATGACGTTTGCAATCGAATCTTTTCAGATCTTTTCCGTTATGTCTGCGGTTTTGAAGGGAGTGAAACAGGCGGCAAGGATTTTGGTGAAGATCCAAACATATTTGACAGCATGGGTTGAGTGGCGTCGAGTCCAAATCGCAGTCAGTCATGCATTCAGGGAGTGTATAGACTACCTTGCTTGATATCGACACATCCTCATTGTGGCAGATGTGGAGACAGCTAAAAATAGGCATCACTTAGCGTAGGACGAAGAGGACATGAAGGTTCGCAGGAACTTGGGATGAAGAGGGGGTTGCCAAAGCTTGCGGATGGGAAACTGTACGTGTAGTCCTGTCCATTTTATCAAATCAGACATGACACGTGTTCATGATGCTGCTACATACACCATGACATACGACACGTGTTCATGATGTTGTTACATACACCATGTTCACGATGTTTGCTACACGCACTATGACTTTCGACACGTGTTCATGATGTTTGCTACACACACTATGACACTCGACATGGGCTCATGATGTTGCTGCACGCCGTTTGACACGTGTTCATAATGTTGCTGCATACACTGTAACTGTAACATTTCACATGTGTTCATGACATGCCCACGCGGGGTGGGGTGGGGGGTGTTGGGGTGGGTGTTGGGGTGGGTGGGTGGGTGGGTGGGGGGATAATGACATTCATGTGTGTGTACAGCTAACATGCATACGTCCGACATCTTCATTTTCAGTACATACACCATGACCTTCGACACGTGTTCATGACGTATTCAGGCTGTAATAAAATGCGTCATAGACTCTTCAATTATTGGACAAACTTGATGGAAAAAGAATGAGTGTCCACACTGGTGGCATTGACAACGCATGGAAGATGATGAAGTCTGCCATTCCAAGCGCACTTGCATCCAAAAAGGATGGGCGTGCAAATCCTCATAAATCCTCTGCTCCTGCACTACGCACGACAATGGGAGTGGAGGTGGGAAAACACGCTTTCCTCCAACTTTAGCCGTAGAATGGCGGAAGCCTACCGAGTCTGAGACGCCTGAGAGTAAAAAAGGGTTGCCGCGCGATGTTTTTGCATTTCGCTCAGGCGAAAATAGAAAGGGATGAAGAAACGATCCTCGAAAAATACAGTGTTTTTGACCTCCTATCTTGCATTGCGTGCAAATAGCAGTCAGTGACATATGCATTAAAGTTTCCCCCCAGGGGCAAAAAACAGTTTTTGCATCCAAAAGCCAAAAACACATGCATGAGAAGGAGCATGGGAAACACGACATTCTGTGCTTCAAAGTGACTATGCCATCAAAGACAGAAGTGTCAAAACGCACGCGCGGAAAACCACCCGCCGGGATATTTATGCACCCAAAGGCTTTGTAAGCAATGATGCACCCAAAAGCTCTGCAAGCAAATGATGCACCCTAAGGCCCTGGGAGCAAATGCGCGCCCTACTTTTGCGCTCTCTCTACTTGAAGGAAGGCATGAAAGGAAGACTTCCGAACGAAAGAATAAACAAGTCAAAACATGTGATCATGCAAGTGTGCTAAAGGATTGAACATAGGACAGGAGAGGGGTGCTAGCCTAAGGGACGGAAGGACAAATGCGAAGCAAGGTGACAAGAGAACCTTCCTGGTTGTAATGATGCAGGATGTCCTGGAAATATTTTTTCTGCCCATATTCTTTTTGTTCATTTCCTCCGTCACTCAGAAAGCAAACTGTGCAAAAAAGGTCCGTAAGAGGAATGGAGTACGCAACAAGGATCAACGAGGGTAAAGAACAGAATTACACATCCATGATATTGTGCAATTTTAGTCGCTCTTGTCGTATGGCTGCATTCTGCCTGTCAGTATGCTCCTGAACTCTGCGTTCCTCTACCTGGATAGCTAGTCAGCTAGCCTAGTCTATCTTACCCTAGTCTTTGGCACAATTACTTAAATTTGAGTTGCACTGTTGCAATGGTTTCCAGCAGTGGTTAGAGACAAGATCTTTCCACAGCCGACCAGAACTACTATACAGTTTGTCAACCGCAGACCAGGAGTATATATATACTATTTGCTCGCTTCTGCTTTATCTTGCAAACCACAACATTGCCCTACCCTGTGCTACTTCTCCTGTTTGTATTCCACTTACACTTATTAGTTCAGGAAAGGACGTTATACGGGTGTGTGTTTTGCAGTGTTCTCGAAAACGCGTGTTTTTGGACTTTGCATGTTGAAGGTGTTCAGACGTTGAGGACGAGACCTTGTAGTTGTTGGTGGGTGCTCGTTGCCTGCTAGTGAGTAGTAGACTTCCTAGTTCACCAGATCTTGGGGGGGGTCGGCCAAAAAAAAATAGCGCCAATTTTTTTGCCGACCCCCCCTGTTTCTTATTTTTGGGCCCCATTCGCTGTTGCTTCATGAATGTTAGTGTTATATAGTGTTATGTATGCTCTTACGCAATGCATATGAACCGGCCATTACATTTGGCTCAAGGTACATCTTGTGCGATAGAAAAGCCGCTTAGCTCGCCTTCGCTCGCACGCTCTTGTGTACTTGTTAGTCTGTAAGCCGATCCAGGTCGACACTGCTGTTATACCGCTCCACTGCGGGGATTCCACCCTCACCCCCCGAGGTACTACCCCCCCCCGAAGTACTACCTGTGGGGCGTCAAGCTCCCACAGGTCACAGCGTGAATGGCGTGAAGCTCCCAAAGCTCACGGGATGAATGGCGTTACCGCCGCCATTGCCATTAGCATTGCCATAGGTTAAGCATGAATGGCCATCACCAGTACTATGGCCCAGTGGCATTAGCACTACCATTGCTATTAGCATCAGCATTAGCATTACCATTGGCATGGCCACTACACAGAGTGTGTGGCCTCAACCTCCCACAGGTCACAGGGTGATTGGCATCAAGGTGAATGGCATTATCATCACCATTGCATTTGCGTTGCCATCACCATTTGCATTAGCGTTGCTGCAGAAACCGGCGTTGCCATTGTGATCTCAGGTCGAGGGTGAACGGCATCAAGCTCCCACTCTCAGGGTCACAGGGTGCATAGCTCCCACAGGTCAAGGGGTGAATGGCATTCCATCACCGGTGTCATGAGCATAACCATTGCCATTAGCATTGCCACGCGTCACAGGGTGAATGGGCAGTGCCCTTACCATTAGCATCACCATTGCTATTGGCATCAGCGTTAGCATTGCCATTAACATTGCCAGTACCATAAGCGTGAGCATCAGCATCAAGCTCCCACAGGTCACAGGGAAAATTACATTATGGTGAATGGCATCAAGGTCCCACATGGCATTGCCACAGGTCAAGCGTGAATGGCCGTTAGCAGTACCATTTGCACTGCCATGAGCATTACCATTGATATTCGCATCAGCATTAGCATTGTCATTAGCATTCCCAGCACCATAAGCATTAGGATTAGCATCAGCATCAAGGTTGCACAAGAAATGGCATTTCCGTTTCCATTAGCATGGTGAACGGCATCAAGGTCCCACGGCTGACAGGGTGAATGGCATCCCATCATCATTGCCATTGGCATTTCTATTGCTATTAGCATCACCACATGTCAAGGGTAAATAACCATTACCAATACCAATAGCAGCACCATTAGAACTGGCATTGCCATTTCGATTCCCATTGCCACAGAACAAGGGTAAATGGAATCAATTGGAATCAAGCTGCCACAGGTCACAATACACCTATAGGTGCATACCTCCCACGGGTCAAAGGGTGAGTGGCGTTCCATAACCATTGCCATGAGCATTACCATTGCCATTAGCATTTCCACACGGCAAGGGTGAATGGCCATTGCCGGTACCATTAGCATTGCCATTAGCATTCCCAGTGGTTCGAGTGCCACCAGCATTAGCATCAAGCCTCCCCCAGGTCACAGGGCTAATGGCGTTACCATCTTCATTACCACACATCACAGGGTGCATGGCATAAAAGCTCCCACAGGTTGGTGAATTGCATTGCCACCAGCATTGCCATTAGCATTATCATCACCATCTGCATTACCATTGCCACAGGTCAAGGGTGAATGGCATCAAGCTACCACAGGTCAACGGTGAATGGTTGTAACAAAAGAAGGATCCAATCTTCTGTGGGAAGCATCCAGGACAGATTACAATACCATACCCAATGCTAGACCTATTGCAACCTTAAACAGTGCAAAAACATCAAAAAAAGCAACAAAACACTGGGAAACACACACCTGCATAGTACATTATCTGAGTCTCATTGCATTTTTGATTAGAGTAGAGCACAGGAGTTGAGATGAAGCTGAATGGAGAGGAGTGGGTGAGTAGGCAAGGGATAGAAAGTCATAAAATAAAATCTTTTCTTTCTCCGTGTGCACCCTAAAGAAGCTATATACACTCCTCTTTCCTCTTGCGCTCGCCAAAGACTCTGTCCGCGGCCACCAGAAGCTACATTGAGCAAATACGCATCCTGTCTTTACCTCCTATTTTTTCTGTCCTCTGCCAGTGTATCGCCCTCCACTATCGTTTATGGACTCTTTCCTTGGCACTTCATGTTCCATACTCTTTACCGTTAAGCTTGATACTACACAAGGGTGAAGAAGTAGAGTAGAGCAGCCGTCCAATAGATAGTGCGGAAAAAAAGGTTGTTATATTACACGTGTAAAGGTCCCCATCACGTGTATATATATAAATATTTACAGATATACATATATATATAAGTATACATATACATATATACATATACATATAAACAGGCCCCAGCGAAACAACAAGTGGACCTGGATCTTTGTCCGTGGTGGCTTTGTTGCGCATCCACAGCAAGCTCAAAACATCTGTGCTGCCGGCGAGCTTTTCAAACCAGTGCTATTACTTGCCCTGACTTGAACGAGCAGTATTTCACTTCTCGTTGTGCATAAAGGTGAAAAAGGCTGTACTGTATAGTCATAGTCCGTTGTGAGGCTACTTGTAGGCTCACATCTGAAACGATTCTGCATGCACATGGACGTGGGCGTTGGTCTTGTCCGCGTTCAATTGGTCTGCCGCCACCAAGGTGGACTCAACCAATGCATTGGGTCCACAAACAAACACGCCAATGTCAAAAATGTCCTGGGACATGGCGCTCTCGACTGCTTTCTGCATAATGCCCGGTATGTCTGGCCGTCCTGTCTTGATGAAGGGAGGGAACACATGGGTATCGCTAGCCTTCCCACTGAAGTGGATGTTTCGATGGTCGGGGAGGCGGTCAAAGTACGAGCCACAAGCGTTGCTGAAGTACTCCACTGCTACATGCTGAATAAGGGAAGCACTCCGGCAACTCCAAATCACATAGACATCCTTGCCACCCTTGATGAGGTATGGAGCTATTGAAGCTGCAGGAGTGACGCCCACACCACCAACCACGAAGATAATGACTTTCATGGGATCTAGGGATCCCAAACCCCCACCATAGGGTCCAGTCACGTAAAACTTCATTGGTTCTTTCGGTGAAAGCTTTGCAACAGCATTTGAAAGTCTTTGTGTCCATGTCCTGCCCTCATTCACCTTGAAAATGAATTCCACTTCTGCATATTCTCGATCGAGGCCACCACACTTTCGGACGATGGCCGTGAATGGATGACTTAAGGGTGAAAAGGCTTCTCTGCAAGCAACAGACATCCACGCTCCGGGAAACAAAGTACTTCTCAGCTTCCGCAGCTTCACGGAGATGTGAGCTGGCCCACCATCTGCTGGCAACAGCCGAGGAGTTCCAATCACCACTGTTGGCTTCAAAAGCACATCGTAGCGGCTGTAGATGAAGTCCCCAATCCAGAACAGGGAGGCCGAAGCAATCCACACCAGCGCAACCCAGAATCCACGACCCAGCACTCCATCCACGTTCAAGGAAAGTATATGGAAGGTTGCTATGATCGTAATCGCAGGTGCAATGAAGTGTGTGAGCTTGAAGACAGAGTAGCAATGAACTCGGAAGTTGTTGATTGTGAAGGGGAAAACAATCAAAATGCACCCCAGAAGCAAGTAGGCTGTGATCACCTGATGCTCTGGAAGATTTTCAGGGCCAAACGAAGCCATGTATGTGATTCCATGCAAAAGCATGAATATGCTCGCGACTGTGCCAACAACATAGTGAGCTTTCAAAGTCTTCTCGTATGAGATTTTGTAGAAAACCCAAGCCAAAGACCATCTCCTTGTGCCCAAATATGTTGCCATGGAGATCATGTACACAGTCATACGGCCCACCCAGCCAGCCAGAACAAAGTCTGGAAGGTAGTACGTGTTGTAGTGGATGCTCCACAACACAGACAAAACAGCTGTCACAACCAAGAACCAAACAAGCATGATGAAGACACCCAAAGGCATCTCGACATAGCTGTTGAGCAAATTTCCCAAGCACTGCGAGTTGAATGGCTTGGCCATCGGACGTCTCAATAGCCTATCCTGTGTGGCTGGAGAAGTTGCAGCCATGATGACCTCGTTTAAGAACATCGGAAAGATGATGTAAGCGACCAAAGCCGCACCATCTAAAATGTTCTGCTCAGTAAAGGCTTGCTCCGCTCGGGAATCACAAGAACCTTTGGTAGGTAAGCCGCCCAAAGCATCCATACTATGAGCCATTGCAAAGTATGCTGTGGCATCTTCACCGCACATAGGCTCAATCACTGCGCTTCCTGCAACGTCAACATCACAATCAACAGGAGTGAATCAGTGAATGGTCAAATACCAGTGACAAAACTGTGCGGCGGCATTTATTTGGTACTAAACTCAAATACACTATCTATTATGTGAGGGCCTATCTCGTTTAGACTACTTAAGTAGGAGGTCATGTCACAGTACCTCGTTCAGACTACTTTAGTAGCCAATCACCCTATCTCGTTCAGACTACTTTAGTGTCATCAAGCAACAGTATCTCGTTTATGTGGGGCCCTATCTCGTTCACAAGTGAATACTGATGATAGACAAGCAAATAGAGCATGCCGTTGACTACTTTAGCAACGCCTAAAAAAAAGTGGTTGCTCAACTGTGAGGCTTATTGTTTGTGACTGCGGTGCGGGAAAAATGACAAATGTCACATGCTTGAAGCTCCAGCTACACGCCAGAACCAACCCAACATAATATCAGATGAGGACAATGGAATTCATACAGGTCCATAATGGTCCATAACTCATTCAGCAAAATGCAACAACAACAACAGCAACAACAACAACTGCAAGCAGCTGACCAGGCAGCCTCATCCAGTGCTGGCACCAACTTGGGTGGAGGTTCAGCGCCAATGGACGTGGGAGGCATCACACATGGTCACACACCGTCAATGAAAACGCAGCACAGTAATGGACATGGGCAGGGAGCAAAGGATATGGGGGATATAACAAAGGAACAGCAACGAAAAAGGCAAGACTGATTAGTTACCTATGGCAGCAACCATGGCAAAGGAAGAACCAAAGGAAAGAACAAGAGCAAGCAAGCAACCAACCTTTGAAAGAAGTCTGTACAACATGGGTGTTGCGTGGTAAAAGCACAGGTACAGGACACACTGGAACAGGAGGCAGACTAACACCAGTTGAAGCACTGATGTATGACGAACGCACCACCAAGACATGTCAACAAGCTTCCCCAAAAACATTTGGCAAAATGCTATCTCCAACAAAAAAATCAAAAAAATATTGTCGATTCTACGACTTGGTGCCAGTTCCAGCAAATCAATCAAAGTGGCTGTGGGTATTTGGACAAACACAAGCATGGACATGCGCAACAAATTGAAAAACACACTACATTTGTCTGAAAGGTCTAGACGAGCAGAGAGTGTTTGTCGTTCATACACAGGAAAATGAATGCAAGGCAAGTGCACTCCTTGGATCTCCTTGGCCTTGGAATTGCGGTATCAACTGGCCAAACCTCTTTGATATGGTGGAGGACATTTCCTTCACGATAAACACAGTAAGTTCCTGCAATCACGATCACGGAACTTATATATATATATATACACATTATATATATATATCTGGCTCAAGCTTCTCGGCTCAAGGGACCAGGTGGCTCAAGCTCTTCGCCTTGGGCACTTCACGACTCCCTCACGCAGGTCCTTGAGGAGAAGCAGGGTGGCCTCGGCGAAGCTACCACATGAAGTACAACGCATGGAATCGGCAGTACAGGTCTGCAAGCATCCCAGCTGTGGCAATTGGATGTGGGAAGATAAGATTTGTGAGGGCTACACTTGCCGCAAATGTGGTCAGAGCTGGGCCAAACCAGCTGCGGGTTTCCAAGCCAGATCTCCGTCCAGATCACGAGGGAGGTTCACTCCCCGACAGAAACCCGTTGCTCCCCCTCCAGGCCTGGGGAGTACACGAACATCCAAGCTCTCTCATGTCCACAAGGCCACGACGGATTTGCTCAGGTCCTCCTGGACTACCTTGGATTCCAAGCTTCAACAGCAGCTCGAGCAGTTGGGCATCAAACCCACGCCTCCAAGTGCGGACCCAGATGACCTGACTCACGTGCTCAAAGAGAACATGGCGCAGCTGCCAACGGCAGTCAAGGAACTTGTGGAGCGCATCACGAAACCACCTCCCGAGACCGAGAAGGACATGGCACTCAAGCTCAAAGCTCAGGTCTCAGCCCTACGGGACCTCTCCCACCGCAAGATGGTCCTTCAGCAAAAGCTTGACACAGCCAAGAAAGCCTATGGAGACATGCTTGAGGAGATGAAGGGCATTCAGAGCAAGCTGGAAGCGGAACAAGGTGCTCTGAACTCCACGAGCGCGACCTACATGGAAATGGTGAAGACCACCAAACCGGTCGTTGAACTCCAGGATGGGGATGCCATGGAGGACACAGTACCGGAAGCCGTAGCCGGGTTCATAACGACCCTTGGAGTCAGTCTGACGCCTGACCAGAAGGCACAGCTCACCACGATGCTGAAACGACCTTCGTCCGATGCTCCGGATGAAGACAGCAAGCGCTGCAAAACGGCCGAGGAACTCCAGCAGTGTGGGTAACAGGGGCTTGGTGGTGGCTTCTGAACCTTTCTCATCTTCTGAAACGACAGGGGTTGCTGATATTTTTCAGCCTGGGGGCAATGATCAATTGAGTTGCAGGGTTGCAGTCAACTCGTTTGATACTTTTGCAGCGTGGGGCTCGAATCAGGTCCCTTGTAGTCACGGGGGCTATGGACCTTGGCGAGACCCTCACCCTTTCAAACTGAGAGGAGGCGGATTGCGTTCCTCCGCTCAGACGGGGCAGCAATCAAGGAGCCCAGGGGCACCGAGCTCTTCTTCGTCAGTGCAGGTCCCCAGGGACTCTGCAGAACGCGGGACCCCTCAGGCTCGCTTGGTTGCCCAGAAGGCCAGCCCAATCTATGTTGCATAACGTCAAAACAAGAAGCAAAGGAAACGTCCGGGGGCCTAGGGGCAAAAGTACAGTCCCAAGCACAGTGCCGCCATGTAGCGCGCTCTCCCTCCCCACCACACCAAGGACAAGAGAACCCAGAACCAGGGACCATTTTTTCAAATCTCGCAGGGCTGACTTGAGCCCCTGTGACCACCGCCACTTCATGGCTGGACAGGTGCAAAAGCCTGAGGATCTTGACCCGAGGCGCAGAGTAAATTGTTCCCGCGCACTCACGGCTATCCACTCGATCCATGGCTAGCCATTTATGAAAAAAGGTGTGCCTCCAAGATTCTCGGAGAAGGTGCCGGACCTCACGCACATGGTCTTTCCAACCAGCATCCTGTTCAATGAAGCTCAGGGTCGTTTGCAATCCCGGATGAGACCAAGTCCAAGAGGAGGACTCCGTCCAACCAAGGTCATGAAGTCCTTGACGCAATGCGCCAGGCCAGCCAGACTTTTCATTTTGCCAATCCAGCACATCATGGACGAGGGCCACACGCATCCTTCGTCCACCTTTTTGACACCGGGGCAACAAGCCCTGTACGATCTTTGCAAAAAAGACCTTGATGCTTCGAGGCAAGATTTTGAGACTCATTGGACCATCATCAAAGGACAACAATTTCTGGTTGACCTTCGCCGGATGGAGAACACGCTCCACAAGATCTTAGCAGTGCAAGGAGATGTTCCCCATCTTGCCACTAATGTCTATGTGGTGGCCCAGGCCCTGACGAGTATCCTGCGAAACCCACAGAACATGTGTTTCGGGAATTCAGTCTTTAGGTGCTGGAGTTGGGCAGGAGCTCATGCAGAGGATCAGTCGATAGCCTGGGGCCGCACTCATGAAGCTGTCCGACAATTCCTCTCGGCGGACCAACCCTCACACCTGCATGAGCTCACGCAGATGCATCATGTCTTGCAGCACTTTCAGGCTGGACGTCAGGCCGACATAGGCGACTTCGCAGGGCATTTGTGGAGCTTTTCGGAGAGCACCTTCTTTGGAGGGAAGTTTTTCCATGTCCATGCTGACGGGCGGTTGGAAGACCGAGAACAGATCCCCTTGAACTTGATGTTTCCGGATGGGGAGCATCCGCTCACGCTGGATGAGGTGGTCAACTCCTGGGCCAACGAGGACGGAGGGCAGTACCTCTACGGCACTCCGGACGGCCTCATTGTGCACCTCCAAAGATCAACCTTCCTTCAAGGCCAATGGACCAAACACAACAGGGCTTTAGAGTTTGGCACGAGCATCAACATTCCCTTCTCGGACGATGGCATTCATGTCCATCAAGCCACCTACCGAATTGTCAGCCTGATACTTCATCAAGGACACGGCCACGAGAATGGTCATTACGTCACCATCCATGCCATGGACAATGCTTACTGGCTTGCGGATGATGATCAATATCCTCAACCACTGGGGCAGGTCTCTCAGCAGCAACAACAAGAAGTGGTGCAACTATGGCTGATCCATGATCAGCAAGAACTGGTTCCGGACACGGTGGAAGCATTGCAGCCCAGTCAGGCCAAACGGGCCAAGCACCACTACGAAACTCTCCACCTCATCTTTGCCAATGTGACCTCCTTCGGTGGGCGAGTACAGGACTGGATCTGGACCAAAGGGGACCATTTGCTTTGCCTGCAGGAGACTCACCTGGGTGACAAGAAACTGGCTGAAGTGCAACAGTACTTCAATGCTAGAGGCTGGAAGACTCATGGCACTGCCGCCACGAACACCGGACGGGGCGGCAACACTGGCGGTTTCCTCACTCTTCATGGGCCCCGGCACATCACGCACTTGGACCATTCCTACAACCTGGATGGAAATGGGTGGATGTCCATCGGCCTCCAACGACAGGACAGTATGATCTTCATCATTCAGTTGTACCTCAAGACTGGGGAAACGCTACAATCACCTTCCAATGCGGACATCCTGGGTTCTCTCCTCACCTATTTGAGTCACATCAGGGCTCCCTTCATTTTGGGAGGGGACTGGCAGAATGACCCGGGGGCTTTAGCCGCCACAGTCATCCAAAGCAGGTTCCGAGCTGAGATCATGGACACCAAAGGCCCTACCACTCTCCAAGGGGCACAGCTGGACTACTTGCTGGTCTCCAACTCTCTGGTTCACAGCATCTCCGTAGCTGCCAATTGGGAGGTTCCTTGGAAGCCTCACTGCGCTCTCGAGCTGACCTTCAATTGTGACTACGCGGCCATCCCTGTCCAACAGCTCCAGCGCTTCCCTCCCATCGGACGCACGCATGCTCTGCCGGCGGCATGGACCAGTTTTTGGGAAGATGACGGACCCTTTCACATCATGGGTCAAAACATTACTGGACTTGGCTCTGACTTTGCTCGGTGGGCCACGCAAACGGAGAAGTACTTGACCCAGTTACTCCACAACCCCACCACTGGCAGGGGCTCGAAGATCTCCATCTACCAGGCTCCTCTGGTGGATCACACCAGATCTCAAACTTGGAAGAAAGGGTCAGTCGCCTACTGGGACAAGATGAAGATTCGGGTCAACATCGTGCATCAGTCTCAACCAACCAGGGTGGCACAGGATCTTCTCAATATGTTGGACTCCCTTCACCAACATGCTTCAGACCATATGAGCCAAGATCTCTTCCGAGCACTTATGACTCATTGGATACAGCATCCCGAAAATGAGCCACTGGAGATCAGACGCATCATGGCGGAGGAGGAACAACTCGCTCACAAGGCCATCTTCGCCACCACCAATGACGAATACAAAGTTTGGCTTGAGAAGGCACATCACAAAGGACTACGAGGGTTGTTTCGGTGTTTGAGGCAAAAAGACGTTCCTTGGCAACGTCCTCACCAACACTTGCCACTGGAACAACGGCAGGCCGCGAGACAACAACAATGGGAAGATATTTGGCATCCACGGGATGATCCCAGACCACTCCGGCAATGGGACCTGCTACTTCAAGCTGCTCAAGACCAAGCACAACAGCTGCCTCCTATTCAATCTCATCTCTTGGGCCAAATGCTTCGCCGCCTTCCAAACAAGGCAGCAGGGCCGGATGGGATCTCCTATGACTTCCTACGACACCTGCCTTACCCCCGCTGTCGCCAAACTGGCGGGTTTGCTCACCAACATGGAACGGGAAGGGGAGTTACCCATTCAACTTCGGGTGACATTCCCAAAAACGACAAGGTGGAGCGGCCCATTGCCCTCACCAGCTGCCTGTACCGGGTATGGTGCCATGTGAGAAAGGCGGACCTTCAGCGGTGGCAGCTCTCCTTGGATGAAAACCTCCCTTGGGATCAGGCCAGACCAGGCAAGGATTGTTTGAGCATTGCCATCGGCCGCATGCTGCACGCTGAGATAGCCAAACATCAGGGCATCCACACCGTCACCTGCTTGGCGGATCTCACGCGCTTCTATGATCATGTCGACTTGGACGCCATCATCGAACCAGCTCGTGAGCTTGCTTATCCTCCTCTGCATTTGAAGTTGGCTCTTGACCTCTACCGAGGTCCCAGGACGTTGCAAGCTGAAGGCATCAATGGGGATCCCAAGCACTATGACCGGGGCATTTTGCAAGGGTGTCCACAAGCGCCTGCCATCTCCAAACTCATCCTCTTCAAGCCGCTCAAGGCTATGGTGACGGAGCATCCGGCAGCAGCACTTCAGACTTGGGTTGACGATGTCAGTTTTGACATCCACTCTGAGAGCTTTGCATCAAGGCACCCTGCATGGCATTTCTGGACACTGCCCTTTGTGTGGTGTGGATCTGACCTTTGTTCACCTCCTCTGGGAATGCTCCTTTTGGAAAGGGAGGACCAAAGCCTTGCCGGAAGAATGGATCTCTCGCCTCACCTTTGGCACTGATCCGGAATTGTGGCAACGGGGCTTCGTTCAAAGCCTCTTCTATGAGCCGGAGGAAGGACTTGCCACCATCGAGGGCACTGGCCTATGGAAGGACTTGGGTTTCCTCAAGGCTGACAAAGGCCTCATTTGCTCCATAGCAGTGGCACCCACGTGTGGGGACAGACGACACCGACGCTTTGCTTTTGCTGTGTGTGCTCATCACACCAAAACCAGACAGCAAATCGCATCCATCTCTGGCATTTGCCCTGCGCCGGCCACCAAAAGGAGGGCCATTTTCTTTGCGTTGAAGCAGTTGGCCTTGCATGTGGTGGAGAAGACCCCGGTGGCACTATATGATGTCAAGTCTTGGCAGACATGGAAACCACATCTTGCTTTTGAGACCTTTCCCGACCTCTTCCCAGGCCTTGAGTTTGAGGATTTCGATCATGTGTGGCCACTTCTTTTCTCCACGAAGGAGCTGCAGCAGAATGAACTGCGAAGGGTCACTCAGAGAGACACTCAGAAGCTCGCATCCAAGACGGGTAAACTCTTTGAACCCACCGAAATCTTGGACATGCAAGCACATGTTGACAATGACGCCCATGAGATCCTCCTGCAGGCTGGGGAACGGATGAGCATTTTGCTTCGCAACAAAGACCACTTCCTGCACCAGAAGGACAAGGTCATGGAGACTAAGGTACCTTTGCTGAGATGATTCTGGCGGACTTGTTGGTAAAAGAGTCCAGTGCGGGACACGCATGGGAGGCCTTCCGGAGTGGCATTCAGTGTCGCCATTGCAAGCTCCGGTACCACACCAAAAACATGTTGGAGGAGCTGAAGGATGCCAATGAACGCCCTTGTGAAAAGGCACCAAGATCCACGCCTCCACGGCAAACCAGGATGGAGATGATTCATGCCCTCGTGGCCTCCCAACAGGCGCCTCAGCCTGGCATCCACCATTTGAAGTTGGATCGAGCGTATCTACGCTGCAGTGAATGCAAAAGCTACATTTTGGCCAGAACCAATGAGGATGCCTTCACCAAGTTTGTGGCTGAGCCGTGCCTTGTGGGCCCTGTGCCGGCTGATGAGTGGCCTGGTCATGGCTCTCATACCATGATGCGCAAGGGCAGCGCGCTTGAATGCAGCCGATGCCATTCCCGGGCGCGGCTTGTCAATGGTGAGATCAAGGTGACGGCCAGGCTAGCAGCTAGATGCGTGTTCCAAAGGAACAAGGACTTGAGACAAATGTTCTCCTGAAACGCCAACAGCAGAAAAGACGCGCAAAAATATATATATATATATATATCTGAAGTTGTTAATCAGCATTACCAAGCTAGTGCTGAGACACCTGACGTTTCTCTCATTTCACCTGAAACCTTTCATAGTATCATAAAGTCATCTCCTTCTCCAGAGTCGTCAGGGGGAGATGAAGTGACTAACTTGGTCAAGATTCAAGATCACAGCAGCTGAACATCTGAAAAGCAGAGGCAGCGAGAGAGACAAAATTGACACTGTGGCCAAGCCGTGTCAGAAAAACAACTGAGAGCAAATTAACGTCTCCACGGCCACAAGCTTTGCTATTTGACACCAATCAGTTTGAAGCATGTGGTGTAGCTCTCTTGTTTGATTGACCTGTACCCTAAGCCTCTAAGCTGGCCTTTACAAAAAACATGAAATGGCGAGAAGGGAGGCTTTAACCAATATGCTCATGATATCTTGAGCCTGCATCATGATCTGGCAAATAGAAATGCAGTTCATACACGGTTCCGTGAATGCACGACCAACAATCGAAGGGCGTGTTGTGTTGTGCAATCTCTGCCAAAGAGATAGGATTCTGTCTGCCGACGCTTGACCCGACAGGAGTGCCACCATACTTTCCCACCAACTGCGCGTTCATGCCGATCATGATCTGCAAATAGGACCATGGGTGCTTGCCAGTGAAAGATGTGGTGCCATCCTTTCCACACCATGAATGCACAATGTTCCCTCCACTGTGCTTGTAGTTAGAAATGTCATAGACGCCGCAACCCAAGACCATCCAGCAGTCAGTTGCTGTGCTGTGAGTTTGGAGTTCCGCATTCGTCACAGTCACTGCAGGTGGCTGTGGCTCGTTTGCACGGCATTCCCTTGCAGGGACTTGGGCCTTCGGACCTGTGAGTTCCGGGGAAGTACCTATGCCACTGCCAGTGCTGACAGGAGCACCATTGGTAGTGCAACTGCCCACACATCCTCGGCCAAAGACAGCCAATGGTTTTCAGAAACAGTGCTTATTTTCAAGGGGTGCGAATATATTTCTGTTTTTTTTTTCGTTTTTTTTTAATTTTTTTTTGTTTTTCGTGTTTCGTGGCAGGTGCAGTACTTTGTGGAC
>CAXAMN010022231.1:0-27224 GCA_963970005.1 Durusdinium trenchii | reverse complement strand
TCATTATTTATTATTTATATCTTATATCTACAAGCCTTTAATTTATATGGCTTGTTAAGATATAAAAGATATAAATAATGGAGCAAAATAATATAATCGCTCATGATTTTGCTCCCAATATTATAATGGCGTAACCGATGGCCCACAAACTACTATAAATGAAAAGTTTGTGTCCGATAATTTTTAGCGGTTATATGTTATTCCAGCATAAATTTATATGCTGTAGTTCTCTTTTTACTTAAGGGATGTCTTCCCCATATTTTAATTCATAATAAAATGAAATGGAAAGATGAATTAAAATATGGCCTGGTATCTTCTTATTGAATTATTATATGATGTGCCAATTATTTTATTCAATCTTTTATTATATTGGCACATCATGAATTATATTATTTCTTATTATCTTTCCTATAGCTGCTATATATTTATTGGTCTCTTATTTATTTATAGCAGCTATAGGTTATTCAAGGTGGACTGGCCTTCATTTATATATTATTTCTATCTCTTTTTATTTATAGGCCAGTCCATATAGTTATTATTATATTATATTATATTCTTTATTGCTGTTCATTCACTTATTCCCTCTCTTTTATATTATAGAATGAACAGCAATCTTATATTATATTATTAATTATATTATGCTTGTTATTTATATGAAATCTCTTAAGAAATAACAAGCATATAAATATAAGTAAAATAGGGGCAACAGGAACTACAAAGATAAGAGATGGATACGAAATTAATGTTGCCCCTTTATATAATTCATTAATATTTATTATTGTTTGGCCATGCATTCTCACTTTTTATTTATAGCATGGCCATTTTATTGTATTTTATATTATATTTAAGGGAATTGCATTATAAAAAGGAAAAATATTAATAAAATGCAATTCCCGATCAATATTAAAATAGAAGACTAGCGGATAACCTTGCTATACTTATAAATTAAAATAGCAATCATGAAATATAAAAAGATAGATGTCTTACCATTAATTTTCGTATAAAATTGCTGTTGAAAATTAATGGTTATTATCTTTTATTATGCCATTATGCTTTTATTATAATAGTAATCTCTTTTTCCTAAAGCATAATGGCAATATTATATTATTATTATCGGCACGCCAGTTCATATATTAAAATTAACTGCTATATATTTATTTATTGGCGTGCCATCTATTATTATATTATTCTTATCTGCAGCCGCTAGACAATCTATCTTTATATTATTGCGGCTGCATCTTTTATTATATTATTCATTATATGGCAATTGTCTTTATTATATTATTTTCTTATCTACAGACAATTGCCAATATTATATATTTATTATTTCTTTCTATTATCTTTGCCGGTGGCTTTTTAATTATATCTTATTTATTATTCTTTGGTGCCACCGGCATATTTAATTATTATTACTTATCATGAATGAATTTTAATATGATGGTAACTTTTTATAATTAAAATTCATTCATTCTTATTTACATTTATTACCGATAATTTTATCGGATGGCAAGATTTAATTTAAAATATCTTGCCAGGTCAATGGCTAGCATATTAAGACATTGACCATGAATTATTAGCCCTTTAATTTTTATATCTTATTCTTTCTTATTATCATAAAATTAAAGGGCAAATAATAAGTGAATATATATTTTTCATTATTTGTAGAATCTGGAGAAGACCACAAACGTATAAAAAAGGATACGCCAAATAATGAAAAATATGGCCATTAATTTTATGGCCTAATAATATAATTCTTGCCATGTAATTTTATGGCAACCATGAATAAATAATCTCTTACAAACAAATGATTCATTAATTGAAAATGAAATGTAATGTAAATGAAATTGAATGTCAATTAATGATGAATGCAGAGGAAACAGAAATAATAAATGACCAAGAATAAAAAAGGATAGACAAATTAGATAACAAGAGGCACCCAAGTCATTTATTATTTCTGCCCACCTTTTTTATTTCTTTCTATCAGCTATTTACTTTCATGAATTTAATGTTGGTGGGCAGGATATGACTTGGCTGCCCCAGATATAGCATTTTAATTTATGTATCTTTTATTATTAAAATGCTATATCCCCCATTAATTTATATTATGATGATCACTTATTTAATATAAATTAATGGGAATATCTTTCTCTTATCAGCATTTTATTATAAAAAGAAGTAGTAAATAAAATGCTGATGTAATCTCTGGAATCGATTTCTAATTGTCTTTATTTAATTACCTGTAGAAATCGATTCCTTATTCTCTTATTTTATTATTACTTTACATGATTGATGCTTTAATTTATTATGCATCAAGGTCATCTGCTACATCATACATTACTTCTTTATGCCCACAAATTTTATGGTATTTTCTTATTAATTTGTGGGCATTAATATATTTATCTTTTATTATTCCTACACCCATCTTTTATTTTATAGCCCATTAATTTAATCTCTTAATTTGGGCGTTATGAATTAATAAAAGATGGGTGATTAAATGTAAAAGAAGAAGGAATTAATCCGTAACCGATGACCCCACCTATCATTAAAAATTAAAATAGGTGGTCCGCCATTTTCCTTTATGAAAATATAGGCGGAATAACATATAAATAATAAATAAAAGAGGAAATTTCTTAATTGAATTACTTATGATAGAAATTTCCTCAATATAAATATAAAATACTGCATTTCTTAAATCTGTAAGATAGAAATGCAAATAATAAGTAATATATATTTTATAGATAGCAAAATGCTATAATAATTGAAATCTCTTCATAAGCATTTTGCTATAGATGAAAGAAATAAATCATGACCACCATTTAATAAGAAGATACCATAAAATTAAATGGTGGGAATGAATAAGAGATAGATGTAAGAAAAAATGCCTTTATGTCTTTCCATTGTGAGTTTCCTTAAGGCATTTTTCTATCTTATGTCCATTGAATTTCATTGTAATAAATATTATCCTTTTATATGAAATTCAATGGTTATTTCTCTTATTCATACTTTATAATTAACAAATGATAGCTGCTTTAATTTTATTATGCAGCTAGGCCATCGGCTACATTGTAATTAATTTATCTTTCTTTTTCATAATTAGACGATGGCCTAATAATATGCCATCTATATTTTCATTAATTAACTGCCATTTATTTCAATTATCTCTTATATTAATAAATGGCAGTAAATATAATAAAAGAAGAGATATATGGGGAGGTTGCTATTTCTTTGGCACCTTTTTATTTTATTTGTGGAGTTCCTGCAACCTCCCTTTTTTAATTCATATAATGGCTTTTTAATATTAAAAGTAAATGACAAGGAATAAATATTAAAAAGCCAAGGATAATAATATTGTAAGAGATGATTGGCAAATAATATAAAATAAGATCATTAATAATAATTATTTGCCAATCATGAATAAAGATAATATATTATGACGTAGCTGATGACCCATCATCTACTATAAATAAAAGATGATGTCATTGAGATTATAAGAAGAAGATAATAAAAATATACGCTGGCCCAGAGCAGACAAGAAGGAAAAAGGGAAGAGGAAAATGGGCCAGCGGCTATAATCTATCATTTATTATTCCCTTTCATTTTTATAAGATATTTCAATTAAATGAAAGGGAATTATATGTATTATTTATTTCTTATCTTCTCCAAATTCATTAATAATCCCATAATTTGGAGAAGATATTAATTCTATTTTATATTCATGGATTTTCTTAAGAACTTTATATGAAAATCCATGACATTAATTATTACTTTACATTTCATGATGCGAACTTTAATTATTATTGTTCGCAGGCCATCCGCTAGGATACAATATATTTCATGGTCAACCTTTAATTTATATTAATCTCTTCCTTGTTTTCTATATTAAAATTAAAGGTTGACAAGATTATTATTATATTATTATATGTGCCCCAACTTTAATAATAAGGAATAAAATAGAATAAGTTGGGGCATTAATATAAGTATTCTTTATTTCATGGCTTGGCTTTATAATCTTTATCTGAGGTTTCTTTTATTTTAATAAGCCAAGCCATAAAGTAAAGATTAAATAACTGGCAAAATCCCTTAATTTAAGTAATAATAATATGGATTTTGCCATAAGTAAAGTAAATATAATATTATTGGCCGCTCAATAGTCTTTTATTAATTTATAGCGGCCAAGTCATCATTATTCATCATTAATTTTATCATCTTTTACCTTTATTTATTGATAAAATTAATGATAAGAGAATAAGAAATAGATACCAAAGACAAAAACCATTATTAAAATAGAAATCTCTTATTGTTTTTGTCTTTGGCCACCCTTTATTTTAATTATAAAAGATATAGAAATTCATTAAAATAAAGGGTGATAGATAATATAGATTAAAGACTATTGCCGCCAATAGGATAAAAGATATAGAACCTGAATGAAAAGATTGGCGGCAATCATTAATATAAAATATAAGTTATACATTGGCTCATTTTTACCTTATCTTTTAATATTATAAAATGAGCCAATAAATGAAAGATATCTTGCCATTAAATTACATAAGAAATAGATTATAATTTAATGGCAAGTAATAATATATTTTATCCTTATCATTCATCTCTTTATCTTTGCTGCTAATAATTAATGCAGCATATTATTATTATAAGAGATGAATGATATTCTTTATTTATTGCGGCTATATATTTTTAAGCCGCTTATTTACATGTTATTCCGCCAAATATTAATAAAAATATTAACTGGCGGATCGATTTCTTTCATTTATATTAGAAATCGAGGTCAATGTCTACCTCATTTATTACCTTCATGATCAGGGAATTTTATTATTAATTAACTTTTCCTTCTCTTCTTATAAAATTCCCTGATGGTTAACACCATTTTATATAAGTTATAGATGTGATCGCCATTAATGAACCGTCCCTTTATTTTAACCCTATGAAGTTAACCGGCGATCACGATTATAAAATATATGGACTATCCCACATTAATTTTCATTATAATAAGTGACCATAAGATAGAAATATGAAAATTAATGTGTGTCGGTCACTAATCTCATCCCATTTCATTTGTTGAGATTAGTGGCCAGTCCATGATTATTAATGAATTTCTTTGCTAATGCAATATAGAAATTCATGCTTTTATTATATCATTCACTTTATATTTCATGATTCATGATTTAATTTCTTATTCATGAAGGTTATCTGCTAGTCCTAATATATACTTCTTTAATATGAATGCCCTATATTTAATTTTATATTATTGAGTCTTTTTATTATTTAATATAGGGCATTCATCATAAGACTATATAGACTAGCCTATGGCCCACCATCAAGATTAAAAATAAATGATGGTGTCAAGAGTTATTTGAAGTAAAAAGAAAAGTTAATATTAATCATTCCTTCATTTTCATCAATAGTCTCTTAATATGAAAATGAAGGAGATATAGATAAAAAATAGAAGTAAATACCATGGATTTTACTTTTATTAAGAGAATTCACTAGTAAAATCCATGGTAAGTGATGGACCAGGAATCCATCCCGCCTATCGATCACTTATATAAAGGGGATGGATTCCCAAGAACACCACAATATGAAAATAAATAAGAAGTGATTTTATAGTTCATTTATTTTCATATTGCCTACGCTGTGTCTCCAAAATTAAATGAAAGTAATATTTAATTTTGGTCTTCCTCTCTTATATTATTCCCTCTAAAACGAGGATTGCATTTTTAATTTCTATTAATGCAAAGTCAATTGCTAGGTCATAATATTATTGATCGCCCATTAATCTCATTTATCTTTATCATATGGCGATCACCACATTAAATAGATAATACATTAATTGCCTTTTCATATAGCAAATCTCTTTATAATAAATGAAAAGGCAATATATTAATAAAAAGAGTGCCGCCATATATTTTTCCATCTATAATTTATATTAATTGGCGGCACAATCTCTTCATATATTATCTTCTTATTATGCGATTTCTTAAGTTACAATATAAAATAGAATGAATATAAGAAATCGCATAATGTATTATAGAAAGGACAGCCGCTAAGAGAAATATATTCTAGAAAATTGAGCGGCTGTAATATTATAAAAGACATATTATGCCAGAGCTTATATTTTTATTAACTAATTCTTTATTATAAAAGCTCTGGCATGTAGATAAAAGAATAAATATATAGCCACTAATTTTAATAGAAAAGATTGAATAAAATTAGTGGCAGATAAAAGATCATTAATTAATTTATATCTATTGGCACCTTATTAATTAAAAGATAGATAAAATATAAGGTGCCAATATATGATAAGTAATAATATAATTAAAGTAGCCGATGGTTAGAAATAAGAGATATTAATATAAGAACCATCGGCATATAATTCTATAAGAAGATAATAATATGTGGGCTCATTAATTTCATTCATTCCTTATTATAAAAAGAGCCCACATATAATAAAATAACGGGTGGCATGGTCTTCTAATTTTATTTATTATGCCACCCATGAATGATAATAAATTTCAAAGAATAAGATAATAATAATTAATGTCTGCGGCTTTTTTAATTACTTTAAGCCGCATTATATAATTCTCTTATCTATAATCATGATGGCCTATTTTAATTTAAATAGATAGGCCAGGTCATATTCTAGTCTATTATATATTATTGATGCATTAAATATTTTATTCTCCGTCTTTTATCTTTATTTTCTTATATTAGCCCATTAATTTTATTATAAAAAGAGAATGAAAAGACTATAAAATTAATGGGCGTTATTATCTTTATAAGCTTGGATTTTTATTATTCTTCTTTTCTATTATTAAAAGATAGAAACACATATAAAAATCCAAGCATATATATCTTATTATTATCTTCTATCTTTATCTCTTCCACGATTTCCTTATGAAATAATAAGATGATAATAAATGGATTAGGAAATCGTGGCAGATATTAATTCATTATTCTTTTATTCATTCTACCCCATTTTTTTAATTATTAACTTGTGATTTTCTTTATATTAAAAAATGGGGTAATGTATAATAAATAATAATAAGAGAGATAATAGATGACCATTATTTTAAAGGGCCTAAAGGACAAACAAATGAAGAGGACAAAGACAAATAAAATAATGGTCATCAAGAATAAATATAATGGACTAGAAGTTGACCCAGCACATAAATTTAAATAAAAATGTGCTGTCATTGATTATTATAAGAGATGAATAAGAAAATGACGTCCACCAACACTCATTTATATAAGAAGTGATAATTAATGGTGGACGTCTTACATTTATCTATCATGGAATTTCATTTATATTATCTATCTCTTCTTTTATATGAAATTCCATGATCATGATATTATATTTTATATCTATCATTCATCTCTTAAGATACAAGGAATTATCAATAAAGAAGAAATACCATATAATTTATTGTCAATCTCCTATTCATTCATTATTACTATCTTATTTATTATAATTATCTTTATGAGATCTTATGTGCTGGTATCTTCTCTATTTATATAATTACTTCATTCATTATATATTATTACTTATTATCATCTTTTATTATTATTTAACCTATAAAAATCTAAACCTTTTTATTATGGCATATACGATATCATTTGTAAATATAGAAAACCAGAATATAAATGATGAATTGCCATGAAGTTATTATATTCTTATCCTTATTATTTATTATCTCTATTATAATTTTTACCTAGCGATTAATCCATAGATTTCCTCATGTAATATAATAATAAATGATATAATGAATGCAAAAGTCTTTTCATAATAAGAGAAAACCATAAAGAAATAAAGACTTTTGCAATATAAGTAAGAAATAATAATAAATAATAATAGAAGATATTGACCCACCATTTATTTTAATAGATAATAGATTTATTGGTGGGTCAATATATATTATGAATTAATCTCTGGCCTAAATAATATTTTAACAGGTGGTGCGGCCAGATAATAAGTGATTAATATTATTGACTGGCCATTTAATATAGCAAAATATAAGAAATATATTGGCCAGTCAATCTTCTATAATTAATGCCCTCTTTTTCATCTTCCAATAATCTTTAAATTAAAAGAGGGCATTATATTCATTCATTATGCTATTTCATTTATTGAATCACTTATTAAAATGAAATAGCAATATATATTATATTATTTACTATATGGCCTTGCTATTTTATATAAGAAATAGATTAATGAGCATTAATAATAGCAAGGCCATCTATATAATCTATATCATCTATTATGCCATTTTATGAGTGATAAATATAATAGAAGAAATGGCATAATAGAAGATAATAATAATCATATGTTTGCAATTTATTTTGTGTCGGTTACCTCTGAATCTAAATGAAGTATCCTGTAGAAGAGGAAAATAAATTGCAAATATAATAACATTCATTTATATATAATGGCCTCTTTTTCCAATAAATGATTTCTATAATTAAAAAGAGGCCATAATAAAGAATAAGTTATTGATAGACTAACCCATGGCTTGTCAATCTATTTTAAATGAAAGATTGACATCCGATTAAAATAATCGGCTAATAACATTAAAATAAGCGGCATTAGATATTATAGCCGCAACATATTATTAATTCCTTACAATCACATCCTAGATCTAGAGGTGAATGATAAGGGACAGATGTGATTGTAAGGGCTATAAAATTTATGATCACTTATTAAAAATCACTTATTAATCATAAATTTTATAGCATATATTTCTTTTATCTTACATCTGCCATTTTTAATAAAGATTGCTATACAAAAAATGGCAGATTATATATTTATTATTGGCAAAATATTATATATTTTGCTCCTTTATATTATTACAGCTTATATTTTAATAAATTAAAATAGCTGATGGGATTCTTTCATTTTAAATAGAATCCCAAGTCAATGGCTAGTCATATAGTTATTCTATTGAAATTAAATTGCTATTTTTACGGTTAGTCTCTGAACCTAAATGAAGGAACCTCTGGACGGAAATAGCAATTTAATTTATAATGTAAATAAAGGGCAAAAGTCATAATATAAAAGAAAATTACAATTAAATTTAATGACTTTTGCCAAGACATATATGTTCTTACAACCTAGCAATTGACCTGGCAGTTAACAAAAATTAAAAACTGCCATCATTTGCAAATAATAAAAGAGTAAAATGAATGAATGTAAGATATAAATGATAAGTAATATATGGGGAATTTCATGTCATGGAAAATACCATAAGTTAATATATGAAATTCCCCATTAACTTTATATATTATTCATATTATGGATTTCTTCTACAATTAATTATTCTCTCTTATAAGAAGAAATCCATGAATTATATATTATTTACTTTTATCTTATGGGCAAAAGCCTTTTAATAATATATAGATTTCTTAATTTCATTATGGCTTTTGCCCTTATCATTAATGTATTATATGTTATGGCCACTTAATATTTGTCAATCTTTTATTTAATTAAGTGGCCATTTATTACTTATATTATTACCCGGCATTTTTCATATTCAGTTCTTATAATAAAATGCCGGGGTACAAATTAATAAAGAATATAGCAGAATTTCATATAAAAGAGAATGAATAAATAATAATGAAATTCTGCAATAATATAATATATATAGAGGTAGAAGATGACCATGCACCAATATAAATTAAAGGTGCATTCATGATTATAGAATATATATTAATGTTGCAGCTAATATATTTTATAGCTGCTATATCTTCTAATTAATTCATTCATGTGGAAATTTCTATATTATTATTGTCTTTTATTCATTAAGAAATTTCCACTATTATATTATATTATTCTTTATTTATTCCCATCATTTTTCATATCCTATATCATCTCTTTTTATAATGAAAAATGATGGATAATGGATGATTTTTCTTTTATAGTTATTTCCATGGAAAAATCATCCATAAGTAATGATATAATCTATAATCATGAGTGAAATCTTTAATTACAAATAGATTTCACGGTCAATTGCTAGTGTAATATTATTAATTGTGGGCGCTCTATTTTTATTTATTACTTCTTTTATTATTAATGAGCGCCCAAAAGATAAAGGTAATAATATATGCCAGAGATTTTAATATAAGATATAGCAATAATAAATAAATCTCTGGCAACATAATAGACAATAATATTAGACTAGCCGATGACTTTGACGAGATTATAAATTAAATCGTCAATCATGATTATAGATAAAAGTTAATGAAAAGATTGGCAGCCCATTAATTTAATGAGGAAATGGCTGCCATAATATTATTTCTATCTTATGATTATTATTTATATTTATACCTTATGATTTTTATTGATAAAGAGAGCAAAATATAATAAAAATCATAAGGAAATAAGAGAATAATATAATATTATGCAGCCGCCATATATTTTAATCTGTATCTTATAGCGGCTGCCCTATAGTTAATAATATAATATTCTTTAATATATAATGGTGGAATTTCCATGATTAAAATATGCTCTTATATTAAAGAAATTCCACCATAATAATATAATTCATTAATATATAATTGGGGATTTCTTATATTAAAAAGTGATTATTGTTATAGAAATCCCCAATCAAAAAGGAATTATATTCACTAGCCGATAACCTTCGGCCATTTTTAATATAAATTAAAGGCCGAATCATGAGTGGTAGAATGAATAATATAATAAGAACCACAAGCACCAATATAAAATAAGAGATATAAGTGATGGTGCTTGTGGCCTAAAGAAGGAAAGAATAAGAGAGATAGACCATGAATGAAAATCCCTGACAAAATCTCTTAATGGATTTTCATTCTCCTTCCTGTTCACCCTTTATTTCCTCCTTGTTTTTCATAAAGGGTGAACCCATTTTATACTTATAATACAATGATATTGCCCTTTATTTTTTGGTGGGCAATAGGCTAATGGCTAGTGTATAATATTTACTTCTTATTTGCTATTAATTTTAGTCTATCCTTTTATCTGTAGTGAAGTCTTCAATAAACGTATAAAATTAATAGCAAATACATATATTATATTATTATTCACTTTATATATGTGGGCTGATATTAATTATATAACTTGGCTTTTATTATATCAGCCCACCAATCATCTATTATTTATTATTCTTTGCCAGAGCTTATTTTCATCATCATTTATTAATATTAAAGCTCTGGCAATAAAGAATAATAAGAATATAATAATATGAGGCTTGCCAGATAATAAGAGATAATAAGAGGATACCATTGGCAAGCCTTTAATAATAATATGCCATTTATTTTATTAGTAATTAATATGAAAATAAATGGCAAGTAAAAGATAATTCGCATGCCAAGAATAATATTATTCATTTATTACTTATATTTTGGCATGCGATTGATTATAAGAGATATATCTTATGGCCTCTTCATTTTATTCAGTCTTTGTATCTGGGGGTAGCATATGAAGAGGCCATAAGTAATAATAAAAGATACACTGGGAAAATTCTCCATTTCCTATATTATTACATTGAGAATTTTCCTATTATTCATTTCTATTTTACTTTTCATGATTGTGGCTTTATTTTCTGCTGCCACAAGGTCATATGCTAGTGAATATAATTTATTATTGTTATTTTGCTTTTATTATTACTTTCTGTCCCTTTTTAACCTAAATAATAAAAGCAAAATATATATCATTTTATAACTTATTATAGCTGTTGACTTTACATTTATTTTTGTTCATCATATTATTATTAAAGTCAACAGCAAAGATGAATAAATTATATATTTCATTATATATTAAAATAAGAGATTATGCCGCCCAAAATAAAGAAATGTATTAATAAATGGCGGCATAATATTCTCTCTTTATCATTTCCCCTTCATTTTCATATCCTATCTCTCTTAATTTCCTTTATATGAAAATGAAGGTTATATATCTTTTATTATCTGGCAGCAACCATAAAGGCATTTTTAATAAAGTTGCTGCCAACATGATTATATTTATCTTTTAATTATATTATGGGCTCGTTTTCTTTAATAATAGAAGATGAATTATATAATTATAAACGAGCCCATCTATCTTTTATTATTCTTATCTATTATGCCCGAAATTAATTTATATTATTTGTTTCTTTTAAATTTCGGGCATAAAGGAAACAATAAATATAAATAGACTAGACATTGACCTGCTATCCTAATTTAAATTAAAGGATAGCATCATGCCATTTTATAAGTAATCACTTTAAATAAAATGGCATTATCCATGAATTAATATAAGGATGATAGCAAATTATATAATAATCTCTTTTTTATTTGCTATCATCCCCCATCAATTTTAATATATATTTTTATCCCTTATTAATTAAAATTGATGGGAATAGATAATAAGATATTGGAAAAATCCATTAATAAAAATCAACAATAATAATATGGATTTTTCCCTTCATTTAACTATAACCTCTTAAATTAAGAGGACATCAATCTTTTATTTAAAATAGATTGATGGGTCAATCTCTAGTTCACTATTCTTATTATCTTTGGCAGGCTTTTAATATAGCAATCTCTTAATAAAAAAGCCTGCCATTATATCATTCATTTATAGTCAATGGCTGCCTTAAATAAAATAGAATGAATATTAATAAGAAAGGCAGCCATAATATATAATATAGATAATAATATGCATGTTAAGATTAATAAAAGTCAATAAGAAATAAATATATATAATCTTAACATGCAATATATTAATTATTACTTATTGATTGCCTTGCTATTATAAATAAAAAGAGAAGTAATTAATATAAATTAGCAAGGCAATCCTTTAATCTATAATCTTATCTTTGGCCTATCATTTTATAATATAAATTACTGAAGAAAATGATAGGCCATGAATTCTATTATCTACTGCCCCATTTTCAATAATTTATATCTCTTATAATAGGAAAATGGGGCAATATTAATTAAATGAAATAATCTCTTCTATTTTGCCATTATATTATTAAAAAACCTTACATTAAATGGCAAAATAGAAGTAATAAATGAAATAATAACTTCTTAATGGCAAAATGTATAATAATAATTCACTTTTCTTTAATACATTTTGCCCAGATAATAAGATTATAACACTAGCATTTGACCGTTGGCATAATATAAATTAAAATGCCAACTCATTTGCTAATTATAAAGATAGTAAATTAATAATAAATGACCATTAATTTAATGGTCTAAATAATAATAAAAAGGATAGGAAATCGATTCAGATAAGACAGATAATCGATTTCCAAGATACAGACATTACCATTTATTTTCATTATAAAAAGTGATAGCAAATATATGAAAATAAATGGTAGTAATAATAAAATAACAGCCGCCATATTTGCTAAGAGATAGATAAAAGAATGGCGGCTGATAAATAAGAAATAAGTAAAAACCATATGATTTTTACCATTAAATTAAAAGACATATAGGTAAAAATCATATCTTATAAAGAGATTTCTGGCATACAAGTGTAACATGCCAGGCGATGGTAAGTCCACTATTTCCTTATGATAATGCCCTTTTTATTATTATTCATTTCTATTATTCAAAAAGGGCATTATATTTAAGAAGATATTATATTTATTTGAGGGGCAACCATTATATTAAATTAGAAGGTTGCCCCCCCTAAAGATAAAAGTAAATAAGAGAATAAGAGATATTGCCGATTAATTATTTGGCTTCTTCTTTATTATAAATTAATCGGCAATGAATATTAAATATATGGCCTTTATCGCCAATTAGTAATATAAAATATAAAATATATGAGCGATAAAGGCAATCAATAATAAATATAAGAGCTAGCATTTGGCCTTTCCATCATTAAAAATTAAAGATGGAAATGCGATCATGATGAGAGCAAAATACAATAAAATAAGTGAATGATCATCAATTTTCATTAAAAAGAGAAGGAAATAATATATGAAAATTGATGAGAATGAACCAATAATGAAAATCCACCACTAGCAAAAATATGAAGGAACTTGTCAATGGTGGATTTTCCATATCTTCTTATTAATTTATGATCTTATTCTTGAATTTCATTTGCATAAAATTCATAAAGAATAAGAGGGAAAGGACATATTTTAATTTATTTTCCATTGCATTTCTTATAAATTAAAATATGTGGGCACTGTCAAAAAGTGCCGATAAACAGGGTAGTCTCTATATATATTGGGCTTGCGATAATTTATTGTCCACCTTTTTGTTTTAGTCGGTTAGCCGCAAGCCCATAAATTAAGAGATTATTTCTATATTATTGCCATTTAATTATAAAAGAAAAGAAACATTAAATATAATTAAATGGCAAAGATAAATCATTAATTAGAAGATATACCCCAGCAATTTTATTATATGTATCTTTTATTTAAATTGCTGGGGAAGAAAAGAATATAATAATATAATTTAGCCGCTAGGCTATTAATAATAAAGATAAGTAATAATAAGAAATAGATAAAAGAATAATATTATAATAGCCTAGCGATTGACCTATGATCTTATATAAATTAAAGATCATATCATTGTCATATAAGTATAAGAAGATATTAATTGTAAGGATTTTTCCATTGAATAACATAAGAGAGGAAAAATCCTAAGAGATGAAAATAAAAAGAGAGACATCCAAAAATCGACTTATGGTAATCCACTTGTAACTTAATTGTCGATTTTTGGGACCATCATTTGTAAATAAGAAAATATAAGAAATACAAATGATGGAGTTATAATTAATTGCTAGTGGAATTTCATTATAAAAAGAGATTACTACATTTAATGAAATTCCATATCCACCTTTAATTTATATAAGGTGGATAGGCCATAGGCTAGTGTATTTATATTTTATTTCTTTCTTATTATCATTCTTTTCTTCCCGCCTATTCTATTTTAAATAAATGGCGGGGGTTATTATTAATAGAAAAGAATGATAGAATATAAGTGAATAATAGATATAAGATATAGATTCCAGGGGCTCAAGGCCTTTAAATTAAGGGACAAATAAAATCCAAGAGATAGAAACCTGGCCTAGAGCCCCACCAATATTAATTAATATTATCATTGACTGACATCTATTTATATTTATTTTCATGATATTAATGTCAGTCAATGGTCTATAAGAGATTATTTCTTTCTTATGTTTACCCCTGCATTTTATTATAAATTAAAAGATTGATAACTTAGGTAAAAAATGCAGGGGTTAATAGATATAAATTATAGACTAACCATTGGCCCACCAACTATTAAAAATGAAAGTTGGTGTCCCAAGAATTTCATTGTAAAATAAATTCTTGGATATCTTATATATTAATTAATGGCAATTTAATCATTGAATTTCTTATATTAAATTGCCATATCTTTCATTAAATATACCACTTTTTCCAAGCAATAAGTAATAATTAAGGAAAAAGTGGATAATATATATCTTCTAATTATTAATAGATGGCAAAGTCATTTTATTATGGTATTTTATTATGACTTTGCCCATGAATTCTTAATTTATATATGCGGTTTTTATTTCTTTTGTCTTTTCTAATATTAAAAACCGCATATAATTCATTCATTCTTTCTAATATATCATGATGGCAACTTTATTTTTTATTTGTTGCCAGGTCAATGTCTAGGTTATTAATTCTTTATATGTTAGCCCTTGCATTTTTTATTACTTCTTTATTATAATATTGCAAGGGCTTATAAATTATAGTAGCATTATATTTTTACCTTCATTGTAACCTTCATTACGTAAAAAAAGAGAGGGATAATAAAAATATAATGCTACCAATGAATAATATTATGCTTAGCAGATGACCGCGGATTAAATTTATTATAAATTAAATAATCCGCTCATGCAATATAAGATGATATAATATAGGAGAATGCAAAATTAATGTTCACTTTTATTAATTTTGCCCACACACAACCTCATCATTTTAATATTAAAAGAAGTGAATAATATAAAATGATGAGGGACTGCCATTAATTAAAATAAGAAATGGTGATTAAATTAATGGCAGTCAATTGTCTCTTAATGAATGAAAATAAAAGTGAAAGTCCTTACTTATTTTCATTCATTCTCTCTTCTTATTACTTCTTTATTATTAACAAATGATGAATGCCTTTCTTTTTTATTTGGCATTCAGGTCAAATGCTAGGTTATAATCTTATCATTGGCCTTTAATCTATCTCTTAATTTATTGGGTTTATTATAGATTAAAGGCCAGGTATTATTATATTTAGTGGGCTTGTTATTTAATTGAAAGTTAATAAAAGAATAACAAGCCCATATAATATAAAATAAATGGTGTTAACCCCTGGCAATTTTCATGGTATTTCTATATCTTTTTCCTTTATTAAAATTGCCAGGTAATAATATAATCCTCCACCTTTATTTATAAGTTATAGATGAAAATAAAGGTGGATAATAAATGAAATAAGAAGTAATAATAAATGAAAATGAAGTGTTATTATAATATTAGTGACCTCGTCTTACAAGATTAATGTCAAGGTGAAAGGCTTCCGGCTACAACGATAAGGAATGAATAATAATGAATGATCCATTGGGTTACAAGAGTTAATATAAGTGATGAAGAAATATATATTAATTATAAATAACCCAATGGCATAGATCATATAATAAAGATAAATGATCATGATGAATTAACATAAAGAATAATAAATACCAATATAATATAAGATTGAAAGGGAATATTAATTAGAAGATCTGGACCAGAGAATGAATCCACAATAAATAATATGAACTATAATGTAAGTCAACGATATAATGGTCTATTTTAATATAGCAACAATAATAAGACATCAATAATAATATCTTTTGCTTACGAGATTCTTCATGTAATTTCATTAGGCTTTATCATTAATATTAATATGCTATATCTTATGTTCAATCATTTAATATCATATTCTTTATTGAAATTATATAGCTATTACATTTATTTCTTCTTTTCATTAATAATTTATATTCATTATGTCATTTATATTTATTAGTCATTTATTATTCATTCATGTTCTTTATCTTATTCTCTTATGATAATGCAATAGTTGTTAATAATTTATATCTAATATCTTATCATTAATTATTATATATTTATTATTGGTGTTTTATAATTCTATGTCTATTATTCTTTTATTATCTAATCTGTAAAAATAAGTGAATGACATTAACTTTGCTATTCCACTTGCAATCTTCTCCATTTATTATTTCTATCCTCTTTTATATAAATGATAGTTAAATATTAAATGATAGTAAATTTATTATATGTATTACAAATAAGGATTTCAAGTCCATGGAATCTGTGTTCTTCCTCTCTTTCACCTTTATATCTTAGAATTTCATGATTATTTATATCTTTTATTTACATATTATTCATTATACTTATTTTATTCTCTTTCACCTTTTACTCCCTTATTTTATTGTAACCTTTATTTATATTCACCCATTAATCTTTACCCTTCATGATTCATTATATTATTGACTTTACATTAAATCAATTGGCTAGAACTTCATATTTTAATATTAATTTCCTCTTCTACAAACCTCTCATTTATATTTATTATTTGCTTTTCATTATAATTAGTCCTTACATTTTGGGGTGACCCTGGGACCTAAGAAATTATATATTATTATTAGTTTTTATCTTCCATAATCTCATTTTGCTAATATCCTTACGGTTTTTCTTGGTTTTCTATCATCATAATATCTTTTCCATTAATGTATTTCCAATATTTTCTATTAATAAATGCTTGTTAATGAAGAAAGACATAATTAATAATGATATGATGGTAACTATTATTAAAAAAGATAGATGTAATTATTTACCTTATCATTAATCAAAATCTCTATCTTCTATAACTTATTCTCATAACATGAATTATATTCTTATAATTAATATTCTCTTCAATCATTAGTTATTTATAATCTCATCCATCTATATTTATTTATCTCTTATGTCTATTATTTATTTATCATTTACAAAACCATTTAGTCTTTACATTAATTATTCCCTTTCTTTTACATTAAATTAGTTGTTATTATTATTTATCAATCACTTGTTATTTCTGTATATCTTCTTATTTGTAATTTATCTTTCCAGGACACATTTTCCTCATTTATATTATATTTCATACACATTTCTTTCATATATCATCTTATTGTTTTCTTTGTCTTTATTATTATTAGTTATATTCTTTTTACCCTCTTAACCTAAAGGTGGATTAATGAATTTGAAGAATCTTGTAAACTTAATAATATATGACTTTAATCTGCAATCATCTTTTATATATATCTTCTTATTGGAATTATAATATCTATTCCTGAATATATTAATTAATTATAGTTTTTCTATCTTATTTCATGTACAAGAATTAATCCACACACATCCTTTTTTATTAATAGACCACACATATATTATTCATTCATATTATCATTAATTATTTCCACTTCTTGTTTGCTATTTTCGTATCGTAAGGACACTTTATTCTATAGGATTCATACGAATTATCTCTTGAGGATGTAATTGCCATATAATTCACTTTACGGTTGTCCTTCTCCTTTTACTTTAATATCTTATCATATTGAAATATCTCTCAGGAATCTTTTCTATATCTATTATTATAAGACATTGACTTTCCTGATCACATTTCCTTTCATTTGTATTTCTTTTCTTTCATCTTCTCTTTTAACCTATTGTCTTCTCATAAAATGATTCTATTGATATTATTATTTATTTATATTCATATTCTTATTATTCAATTATCTACCATATATTATTATTAGTGAAGGATATTAATAGATGATATTATTTCCTATTGTCTTCTTATTAATCTATTCTGGAATTAATATCACTTCCTTGGTAACTTTAATATATTTTATAGCTTATAATTATATAGAGGATATCATCCATTAATATATTATCTAGAATATTATTGATTATTATTTATATTATATGATATGTTGGACGCGTTCCTCTTCATTAATAATATTTTATAATAGTTGTTAACGCGTCCATAGAATAATATTATATTTATCTTTCTTTTATATTTATTATTCATATTTCCATATATTTCTTTATATTTTATAATGGTATTTGCCATAAATTTTATCCGGTACACGTCTTCCTATATTATTTTTATCTACCTCTCCTTTTCATTTATAGGTTGTGTCCTCCTTATTTTATTGTATTTCTCTTATTATTAAATTATATCTGATGTTCATTTATTTATGAGGGATTTTCTAATCGCATTCATCATTTACTTTACATTTAGGATTAGAAAATCCATTGTTGTTTATATTATTTCTTATATTCATTCTTCTTTACATTATATATCATTTCTCTTATAATTGGGGAATTCTTATATTTATTTATGACCTAAGTTATCAACCAAGGATTTTATATTCGGATTCACTCTATCTTCTTTATCTTTAATGAATTATATTAACATTTGTCTTTTTATGAAGTAATTCTATGAAGAAGTCAACATTGGTTCATTTTAATATTGTTTTCACCTTTTACCCCTTTATCTTTATCCCCATATTTTATTTCATCTATTAACTTATTATTATTTATTACTTGCGAATCAATGCCATCCACTTTTATCACTTTTATAAATGAAATATTATCATCTTTATATTTAATGGATAGTTCTCTAGTAATTTCACTTCTCATAACATAAATTCTTTCATATCAATTGGAATTCTCTTTTCTATTTATCTTCTTATGATTGCATTCTTTGGTTATTTTGGTCATCTTTATCTTCATTATCTTTTATTTACATTTCTTTTACATTATATATTATATTGAATCATCATTTGTGGAGAATTCTCTATTTATATATTATATTCAATGTATTTTAATAATATGAATCATTCCTTTACATTAATTGGCATAGACATTACATTAATTTATACATCTTATTATATTACATTTTAGTTCTACATCTTATTAAATCTGGTTCTCGGTCCATTCGCTAACTTAGGTTCTTAATAATAAATATAAGTGAATATGATTGTAAAATATAATAAATTTCATCCAAAATATCAAGGAAATGGTCTTCAGTCCAACTTTTAATTAATTTATGTTCACTTTCTGTCTCGCATCTTCTTCTAATTCTATTATTCATCTATATCTTATTATATTTTCATGATTCATATTATTATATTACTTATATCTGTAGAAAATTGAATAATAATAACCATCACTTATAATCATATAATTCTTATCTATCATTTAATCTATTTTTCATGATTATAACATTCATGGACACTTTCATTACGGAAAAGACAGGAATTTCTATATTCTATTTTAGGATTACTTCCCTTTAATTTTAGTGGATTATATTTATTATTTTCATCTAATATATTAATTCCCACTTTTCTTTAGTCTATAATTCATTAATATTTAAATCCTTTTTATTCAATTAATTACATTAGACAATAACCTTTAAAATATAATATGTTGGATAAAATGCTATGCTTCCTACATCTTTTAATTTATATCCTCTTTTATATCTTTTATTACTTATGTTATTCCATTAAAAATGGTGGCTAGAACGCTGGGACAGAAAGAACAACATATTAATATTATTCTCCTCATATATTTTCATGCATATAATCTATTCTGTCCATCTTTATCTTATTCATTCATATTTTGTATCATTTATTATCAATTATATATATTCTTATCATTTATTAACTTCTTATATTAAAATGATAGGGTAAAATGATGAAATAACAATAAATATCATAAGTGGTCATTAATCTCTTACCAAATGCTTCTTCTAGATTCAATAAGCCATTTAATATTATTCCAGATAAAATAGGAAGGAAATGATAAATGAAAGAAATTAAAGGTTAATGGCTGATGAAAGTAATGAAAGATATCTGTCTTTTAATCTTCTATTTAATCTATTTTGATGGTTTATTATTATCATTTCCATCTATTATATCATTGTATTTCTTATATCATTAATATATATTTGTTATTTCTTATACCCTCATTTGCATTAATTCTTTAGGTTAAAATCACTAATCCAATAATTTAATAACATCATATTTTATATTCTTACAAGCATTTATTATCTACTTCATTTATATTAATCCTTCCTTTAGGTATAAATTATAATATAATGCCATAAAATATATAGGCTATAGGTTATTCCAGCTTATTTTAGGAGAAATATTCTCTCATTTTAATAAGTTATGCTTACAGGGTTCTTCTTTATTTATTTTATATCTCTTTAATGTCGTTCACTATTCTTATTTACTTCTCTTATTATTTGTGGAGTTTTATTATCTTTATTATAATTCTTCCTTTCATTTTTTCTATCTTTATTTACTATCATTATATTATGACTTTATGACCGGACCACCAATTTATACATTTCATTAGATTAAAAGGTTATGTTATTTTATTCACAGTGTATTTTATTTATATTAATGAACTATATGAAATAATATGATGAGGAAGTTTATCCATTTGCAACCGCTATATTTATTATTATTACATGACTTATGAATTATTATCTGTATCTTTTATTTACTTATGTTGAATTTTAATTATCTGTTATTCCTTATTTATTATTATTACCTTTACCAAAATAGACCAATATCTTTATATTATAGGATTCTTGAATTATTATCTGTAACCCAATATTTTATATTAAGAATAGCAATCTTGAATAATAATAATCCTTTATCTTAATCGCTCCTACAGCTAATTTTAATATTATTTCTTATTCACCTAATCATTTTAATCTTACATTCACCACTTTCAAGAACCCATAAGGGAAAATTAGAAGAGAAATCTCCCATTATTATCATTCACTTATATTTTTATCTAATGGTGTTATTCTTATTTTCATTAATCAATATATTATTTTCATTGGTGTTTAATATTATTTTCATAAGTTATTCATTAGTTCATTTATTCATTAAGAAACATATGATTAATTATTAACTATAAAAACCTAAGAAGGAACCATTAATAAACCCTTGACTTTCATGAACCATAATAAACCATCATATAATTCTATTCTATCATAAAGGCAACCGTTGAATTATAAGTGACAGATATTAAAATAACGGTTGCCGATAATAAACATAAATATAATATAATTATAAGGGGATGCCGTAAATATAATAATATATTCTTTAATAATCGGCATCCCAATGTCAAGTAATAATATAAGAAGAGAATAATAATAATAAAACATGTGGATGATGTTGACCAATAATCTCCGGTACACCATTCAATCTATGGGTTAACTTATGGAGATTTCATTAATAAATTACTAATTCTTTTAATCACATAACATAAATCATCATAATAGATCCTGAATATAATTCCTACATTACATTACATTATTTATCATTATTTATATTTTAATCTTCCATATTCTTATAATTTATTTATCATTATCATTTATTATCATTTATTATCCTTTTCTTTACAATTATATTTATATTCATTTCTATATTTAAAGTCAATTCCATAAAAATCTTAACATATAAGTGAATTCTGATGATGAGGAAGTAGACCACAAGTCATCAATTAATTATTCTCTCTTCTTCTAGATCATTGTGTGCGAAGGGATTCATCATATTATATTTATTATATCTACCTCCTCTTATTTTCATCTATTATGGTATCTTTTTCATATCATCAGTTATTATTATTATCATTCATTATTTATCCCTTATGTCTCTTATATATTTATTTATCATTAATTAAAATAAGATATTGAACTATAAGATATATGGATGATTGAATTTCATTATCCTTTACATTAATTGCCATTAAGTTTTCATTATATTATTCTTCATTTCTTTTCATTATATTATTACACCTAAAGAATTATATGTCTTATGTATCCTCACGAATTATCTGTAACCATTATTATTATCTATTATCATTTATATCTATTATATTATTATCTGTAAGTGATCTTTGTCTTTAATATTAATCCTTGTTTTTGGTAATCTTTCTAATTGCCTTTTGTATTCACCTTTATGATGGTATATAATAAACCATAAATTCTATGATTCACTGTTATATCTTCTATCATCAATTTCATATATTAATTTAATTCTGCATTCTCCCATTTATTTCCATCTTATTCTCTTATTATTATCAGTCCTTGATTTCAAAGAATACTTCATTAATAATCTAGAATAAAATAATATAAATCTAATGGTCGTCATTTGTGGACTATTCTATAATCAATAATTTTCTATCAATTTATCATTAACATTAATCTATTAGCAAATAAGAATAACAAATACCATAATAAAGAGATTATAACACCGATAAAGATATTCACATGACATTTTATAAGGTATCTTTCTATTATTTTGTCTACCTTTATTTTAATCTTATATTCTTACATTATTATTATCTGTCATTATCTTTTATAGGTTTTATCATTAACTTTCATATATAATCTGTATCCTCACGTATGATCGCATGGACCGGTTATCATTATTTTCTATTTATATTACTTATTATCTATTTATATTATTTATCTATCTTATATTTATATTATTTATCTTCATTTATTTATCTTTTAATGCATATTATATTTATATGATCTTGATGTCTTAGCTAACAGAATTAATATATTCTGATGATAGGTTCTTACAATATGATTCACTATTATTTATTATATTTATATTCTATGGTTCATATATTTAACTAGTGATTTATTTTTAATTATAATATTCTTTCATTCATTAACATTTAAAGGTTACATCCTATAGATTTTTGTCCATGATTATTATTATTGCTAACTTATGATTTATTTTATTCATTTCTTTAAGACTCATTATACAAAAGATGGGGTTTATCATATTCTATTTATTTCATGATGTTCTATATTTATTTTATATTATTCCTTAGGGACGATATCTCCTTTAATTTATTCCTTCTTATTTTTATTAGTTAACATCATATTTATTTCTTATGTTATATTATTCATATTATCAATTACTTTCATTCTATGGAGACATTATATCTTAGCAAATTCACTGTCAATAGTCTTCACAAGCATTCTTATATTATTTCCTGGTATTTTCTATTCGCGATTACAAATCCATTCACATTACATTTATTTTGGTAGACGTTTATTATTGATGATTAATAATATTCACCGTCTATCTCTTCTTTATTTACAGGGTTCTTCATTTATTTCTTTAGGTATAAATATAATAGAAATTAAATAAACTACAGCATTAATATAAAGGTTGAAATCTATTATTGTTATTGTTGTCTTCTATAAAATCAATGGTTATTTATTTATATATTATTTTCTAATATTATTGCCTCTTTTTCTCTTCTTATCTCTTTATATAAAATTGCATGGTGGTTATTATCTTTTTATTACTTATTTTACTTTTCATGATGGGTTCTTTTAATTTATAGCAGAACCCAGGCTAACGGCTAGTCCACTAGTTTATTATTAATTGCCAACAGCATAGATATAAGTAATATAAGATATATAAAATTATAGCTGTTGGCCTTTATTTATATGGTCTCTTATCTAAAATATGGTGAAAATATTCTAGGAAACACATGAATGTCGTAAACACCCGATATCATTTATTATTTATATATCCTTTTCATTTATTCATTCTTATTCATTTATAATCTCTTTCATCTATATCATCTATTCATTTTTATTAACTATATCTTCTTTTCTTATCTATATCTTCTTTATCATTAATTCTATTATCTATTATTCACTTTATATATCATTATTCATCTATTATCATATTATTATTCATCTATTCATTTTAACCCTTACATTAATAACCTATATTTTTTATTACTAATTAAATCTCATTTACAATCATATCCTTGTCCTCTTATCATAAATTATTTATGGAATCTTGGTTTTTTATTAGGGATTACTATTTTATTACAAATTATATCTGGTATCTTCTTAGGTTTACATTATACATCAGAAATTAATTCAGCATATTTTAGTATTTTCTTTATTATTAGAGAAATATATTATGGATGGTCTTTACGTTATCTTCATTCTAATGGTTCATCATTTGTCTTTCTTTTTATATTTCTACATCTTGGAAGAGCTATATCTTATGGTTCATATTTTTATAATCCAAATACTTGGTTTTCTGGAATTATTATTATCTTCTTATTAATGGCAACAGCATTTATGGGTTATGTCTTACCTTTAGGACAAATGAGTTTATGGGGTGTTACAGTAATTACAAATTTATTATCTCCATTTCCATCTTTTATAGAATGGCTTTGTGGAGGAGATTATGTTTACAATCTTACATTGAAGAGGTTCTTTGTCTTTCATTTTCTATTTCCATTTCTTCTTTGTGGTTTTCTTCTTTATCATATTTTTAATCTACATTTTCTATCTTCTAATAATCCATTAAGTAATTCCACTAATAATAAAATAGTATTTTTCCCTTTCATTATTAGTAAAGATTTCTATGGAAAGATATTAATTCTCTATCTATATCTTCTTCAAATTCATTTCGGTTTCTCTTCTTTCTCACATCCAGATAATGCATTAGAAGCATGTGGATTACTTACTCCTTTACATATAGTACCTGAATGGTATTTCTTATGCCAATATGCTATGTTAAAAGCTGTGCCAAATAAAAATGCAGGATTCATTATATTATTTACTTCTATCTTCATCTTATTTTACTTTATGAGAAGTCTTTCATTCTATTTTATAATATTTTTCACCAATAGATTTAATGGTTTTTATCTGTGCTTTTGGTTTCTTCTTCATTTTTCTTTTATTTGGATAGGTGGTCAATTTCCTGTAGACAACTTTCTATCTTATGGTCGTATCTTGACATTACATTATTATTATCTTCTTATCTGTATCTTATGGGATAATTCATTTTCATTCACCTATTGTTCATTTTCATTCATTATCCTTTTATTTACATTATAATTTATCTATCTTTTACATTTCATGAGGTTTACTTTAATTTATATTTGTAAACCGGTCATCCACTAGCTCTTATATTATCTATTAACTTGGGATTTATTTTATTCTATTTACTCCCTTTTTATTTATTATCTTTTATGTCTCTTATTATTAACCATTGAACAATAAATCCCAAGATAAGAAAATGATATTATATTATTTATTCCATCTGCCACCTCTATTTTTACTTATCTCTTTATTATTTTCTCTTATCACTTAATATAAAAATAGAGGTGACATTAAATATAAAATAAATGGGCTCTTCTTTTTATATCTTATAGCCCCATAAATATATATAAATTGAATAATAAATATATATAAATTGGTGTTGCGGTTACAACTTAGAATACGAAAAGGGAAGGGAAAAATATTGCAACACCATTAAATATAATAACCTAGCCTGTTAATATGCCAATCTTGACATTGGCCCACCTTTAAATTAATAAATGATAATTCATTTCCATTAATTTAAAGGCCAGATTATGCATTTCTTTAAATGTAAATTAGAAATGCATTCATGAATTAATTCTTGGCCGATAAATTACTTATGGCCTATCATTCTCTTATCTATTTCTATTTATTTTCGTCCCTTTATATTTATTGGGACTAGATAAGAGAATGATATAATTCATGTATTTCTTATTTCTTTTATCTATAATGCATTTCTTTAATCTAATAAGATAGAAATGCATAAATATATAAAACTCAACAAAAATTAATGATAAAGTGAAATGTTGAATTAATTTTTGTCCTTCATCGTATATACAGACTTCATACAAATGAATGGGAAATGAATGAAATGAAATAAAATGTAATGAAATGAATGAACCATGAATGGAGAAGATACGAAAATAAATTAAAAAATCTCTTATTTATATTTATTTTCGCCCACCGTCAGACTCTTCGTATTTTGGGACTACAAACGTATGAATTTTTATGATTGAAAAGAAATAAAAATGAATGGAAAGACTTCTCCTAAGACAATAAACTAACCTGTAAATAATCGCTCATTGACAGCGATCAACCGATTAATTTCTTTATCATTAATTTATTAATGAAGAAATTAACATGTAATTATATAAAGGCCATCTATTTTTATATTATGAGAATTACTTTTATTTAAAAATAGATGGCATGGATGTGGAAATTCATATATTATCATTATCTTTTATGGATTTTATTATTTATTATTTGGATTTTCCATTTCT
>CAXAMN010022230.1:0-27227 GCA_963970005.1 Durusdinium trenchii | reverse complement strand
TATAACCACTCAGGTGCCTGCTTCTTCTGGCGCGCTTGTCATTAGAACATGGAGAAGCACATGAATGCAGGTTCCAGTTGCTTGGCTGCTGGAAATCATTGACTTCATCAGTTTCGTTATCTTTTTAAAACATTTCTGTCTAGTTTACTTGATGTGACTGTTCAGATGCTCAAGGGACAGAGAATCAGGCACCAACCTGATGGCTGAGGCATTATGCACCAGGCGAATTTGTTGTGCCACTGGACAATGCCAGTCAGCACAATTTGCTAAGGCAGCTTGGTTGAATGCAAAGTTCCTGCCATAGAAACATGCTTGCCCTCAATTCACTGACACCTTATATACGATTGCAAAGTTTTCAAAAGCTCAGGATTGCGTCGGACCGTCTCCTTACGCGGCAGCGGCTTCGTTTGCTGGACTGGTCTGTTGAGCATGCAGAAGAGGTGATGTGCCGGACAGGTTGTGAGAGGGACCAGGTCTCAGAGTACCACTTCGCTGAGTATGCAGACCACCGCTACTTGTCGGGCCCACCCCAAGAGGTGCTGGTGCCATACAGAGGCCGGACCTATAGGACAAAGCATGCATTCCGCAGGCCGGACTTTTACAGTGTGCGCCAGGAAGGACAACACAGTGTCTCACTTGGGCCATATTAACTATTTTTGTCATTTGTTTTTTGAAGGAATGTCAGTCAGTCAGCGGAAATGTCACTACTCACTGACTCAGTTTGTGAGAATCCTCAGATGGGCAAAGGTACTCTTGTCTTCTTGGCCAATGGACTTAAGCTGGTCCCATTCCCCTTGAACATTCTGTTGACGGAGCAGCAGTTGGACATCCCCACATCGCTTTGGTTGCCTCCACCTCCTCCTGGACTTGGGCCTAACCCTGCGGCGAGCAGTGGCTATGAGGCTGATCACTGTGATCGAGTAGAGTCATTGGTGGACATGATGGTCGATTCGTCGGACATTCGCCAGGACATTGACGAAATCTTGAGATTTCCGGACAGACAACCTGAAGTCGGACATCATCAGATTGATAATCGCTTTCAGTAAAAGAAGGGGATTGTGCATTGGGTTTGTCTTGTATTTGCAAATTGAAACTAAATTGGGGAATCAGGGAGTCAGAACAGCAGAATGCACATTCCTGTTTTGGTTCATTGAGTGGCTTGTGACTGTCGTCAGAATCCCTCACATTCACAAGTCATGCCACAACTTGTCTTAGAGTGGCCTCTTGAGGATTGAGTGTTGTCCCCTCTTGCAGAATTCCAAACGAGGTTCCAAATTGGTGCAGGCACTGAGTCATGGGACCTCAGGAGCAGTGAGTCAGACAGAGCAATCTAAAGTAAAGTTTTGCAACAATTTAACCACTCAGGCACTTGCTTATTCTGGCACACTTGTCAATGAACCATTCTGTTAGGTTGGTTAACTTTTCCTTTCAACATACATAATATTAGGTTGTGGTTGCAACTAGGCATGTTTCTCTTCAAGTCAACTGAATTGAGGCCAGACTCTGGCAGCTCTTGACCTGGACCAATGGAGGTGCACTTGGGTGATCGTTTGAGGGTAGTATGGGAGGGCAGCTGGACAGAAGTTGTTTGTTTAGAGGCTGCTAGTTTGCAACCAGCAGTGACAACCTCATTTCAGCTTGCATTGACAATTCAAAGCTAAAGGTTCATTCACATTTGAGAGTCAGTCAGCACTTGTTCATTGAAACCTTCATGTTTGCAGACAGATGTGCTCAATCAGGATGCCAGCTCAGTCAGAAGGCACCCAGCAGCTCACAGACACACACATTCGACATAGATTCCCAGAAGACCCTGATGCCCTAAAACACATAGCATAGAGTTACAAAGGTAGTTAGGTCAATTGAAATATGGCAACATGAAGTAGTGCAACATGTGAAAATATGTTGAGATCAACAGCAACAAACCTTCACAAACTTTCACCTTCACAAACCATTGCTGGACAACTGGACAAACCTTCTCTACAACTGGACAACTGGACAATCGGCATCGCTGCCATGGAACTGGATCCTGCGGAAGTGATTCGAGGGCCGAAGGACTATAAGCTGGACAATGTGATGGACCCAATCAAGATCATGAACAAGACGACTAATGGCATATGCCGTTTGCCGGGCCTCAAGCTGGTCATTTATGGGTCGGGCCATGAATATGAGGATGTTACCCGTGGAAATGGATTCTCAGTTGCAAGTGTAATTTGGTTTGGCACTGACTCCAATCAATGTGAACTCTTTTTTTGAATATCAGGTCTTCAAAAGAAGATTTTGACATCAATGTGACTCATTTGAAAACGTGTGTTGCATGAATTCATCAGGTCTATTTGCTTGTTTGTATGATTCTTCCAAAACTTGACTTTTTAGACAGTGAATGCTTAAATCACAATGTTTGTGAGCAGTGCCTCATCAAGTCAGCACCTATTCTTTCATGCCACAGTCTCATTGAAATCATCGACAAATTGTTTTGCCACCATTGAAACAGAAAAGGATCACAATCATGCTGAAAAGATATTAATAAGTGTTCTTGCAACTTAGACAACCACAGTTTTAGACAGGCCAAATATGTACAGTACAGGTGTTTGTGTACAATGACTAAACTCAAGTTGGCCAATTGTGTGAGCTAAGAATGGGGACCTGGCGCTACGGTCGTACCCCATGCGCTCCAGTTCATCTACGGTTCTGCAACACTGATTCAGTTGGACACGGAACACTTTATGCCCATGCTTGATGGGTCAGGAGAATTTTTTGTGGAACAAGTTGAGAAGGGCTGCTTACTTTAATTAAGAGCAGCAGTTCACTATGTGTCTTTTGTTTGATTTCCGACTGAATTCAATTTAATCGAAATAGAGCAGCATGCTTTGTCAGTTGTGATTAAGTTTTGGTGACTGAGGCTGCCCATCGCACAATTTGGAGCGGCTGGAGACTTTGATGAGCAAGAGTCTTCATTGGAGGGAGGCTGTGGTCTTTGCTTTGGCCACGATGAGGGCAATAATAAGGACCACGCCGGACAAAGACCATGAAATTCTGGTCGGACTTTACTGCGCCCTGGTCAGAGAGAATAATCAATTGTTGTAGTTTTGTCCTGGATGGGCTGATTTGTTTGTGAACGCTTGGTGGGGTACTAGTAGTGTTAGTCTTGAACTGCGAATTGTTTGCAGAAGAATCAGTTTAATCAGCAATATACCAATCTAGTTTGAGTCAGTCAATGCTTGAGGTGAGACGGGCATGATGCAGTCGGCCTTTCTTGGGACATGTTTGGGTGCCTTGCTGCAATGCCCGGTCACCTTCTTGAGTTTTTGCGGGACAGCGAAGCCGGAGTGGTGGACTCCCGTGCTGCCGACGGAGAAAATGCAGCCACTTGTGGAGCTGAGCCTCAAGGTGGACAAACTTCTTCAAGGACAATTAGTACCCAAGCCGGACAACACTCCTGAGGAGAGCATCCCATCGAAGGTGGAGTCAACCTCTAGCGAACAAGCCGGACAAAAAGTTGTTCCCAAACTTAGTGGACCTACTAGGTTTGGCGCTGGGGTGGTCATGCATCCAGGCGACCAGGGCAACACAAACTATGGACCAGCTGTTGTCGGACCAACTGGAGAGGTGCCAATCCCACTCGGGATGAGGCCACCTTCCAAGGAGTGGAGATCAGGATTTTCGCCGGACAATATCAATATGATGTTCCAATTCCGGATGGACGCGGTGCGACAGGTCACTTTGATTGGATTGATTTTAGTGCAACTATTTTTCTTCTGTCAGTCTACTGTTTAGAACCATGTCATGTCCCATGTTCAATAAAGTTGTTGTTTTGTTGTAGTGAGTGAGGTTTTCCAATAGTCATTAGATTTTCAGTAAGAATGCAGCAGCCAAAGTTTAATATTCGTTGGTCTGCTTGATATTAAATGTTTGAGTTGAGGCCCGGACATTTATTCTTCGGAATCTTCCTGCGACGGCCTCAATGATGGTCAGGATGGACTGCACGGAGGACATGTGGGTTGTAACTTGCACTACTTTACTTGTGAACTTTTGGTGTTGTTTCTATTCTTCTGCCAGCTGTTCCTTTGTTTGTGACATTTGCTCTAGCTAAGTTGGCAGCAAATATTTGCGGAAAGGGCCCTTGGGGCCGACATATATTGGCAGACTCGACGGACCAGCTTTGCAGTTCCTGGGTTTCAGCTGAGTATTTATTTTGATATACCTGTGAATGATTTTTCTTTGACGATGCATCCAGTATTCTCAATAGCTTCCTTTCAAGTCATACTGTACAGATTGTTTAGACATTGGCATACTAAGGACAGTACAATCTTGGAATCGGACAGGGAAAAGGTACTGCACCTATTTGGGAGAACTTTCGCTCTGCTTTTTTTAAAATCTTGCTTAGCAAGTCAAGACGGGCAATGCACCCTAAGAGCCACTGGCATTGATGTTGGTGGGCAACCTTTGTTCTTTGCCATTGTGTTTTTTCTAGTTGTTTGGATTCCTATTTGCTTTGTTTGATTGTGCAGTTTCTCAATGTCTTTCACCTATCCTAATAAACATGCAACTGAAGAATTACTCTAAATATTTTGCAAGGGTGAGTTCATGTGACTGAATATGATTGAATCAACCTGCAGGCGATGATGAAGAGTTCATCAGCTACAAGCTCGCTCGAGGCCGGAGGCTGGACGCACAAGGAGTGCCGGAGAACAGACGGACACGAGCAATTCCTGGGGAGATCACTAAGCACTTGGACGAGGACATTGATCAAGGACGGAGATTTTGGCACACTACTATTTGGTCAAAAGAGGAGACGGACATGTGGACAGTGCAGAAGGAGGAGCATTTGGTAGAGCTGGACCCAAACATCAAACAGTCGGACATTACGCCGGACAATGGAAAGGGACAGGCATTCGACTCCCAGAAGGGCAGACTATTTTTGATGACCCAATCGGACAGATTGGCGGCCGAAGCAGAGCAGGCCAAAGCCAAGGGGAAAGGCAAAGGACCAGGCGGACTCTTTGGACCACCTGTCGGACCACCATCCAAGCCAGCGGTCAAGCCAATGCCAAAGCCGGACACCCCCAGCAAGCCTAAGCCAACAGAGCCGTTCAAGGCCTTTCCAACTCAGTCGAAGCAGCAGGACCCAAAGCCGAAGCCGCCAGAGCCACCAAAGCAGGACAAACAGGAGGAGGCGGAATTCGATCACTTGCCTCCGCCACCTCCTCCGGCAACTGAAAAGCCGGACCCGCAGAAGGGCAACAAGCAACCAGTGCAGTTGGACAAGCCTGCCAGCTCAGGAGATGGACAAGAAATCAAGTGAAATGATGGAGAAGGAGATTGCGCTCCGGCAGCTGAGAGTCAGAGAGTTGGAGCTGAAGAAGGAACTTGCTGAAGCTGAATCTAGCACTGGAGCAAGTGAACAAAAAGGCTGGGGTCATGCTTATAAAGTTGAAAGTTATATGTTGAATCTAATGGTTTTTAATTGTTTAGAACTGAGCCCAGCAATGAACCTTGAAACAATGAGTAATGAATTCACTGAAAGCACAAGGGGGTTTCCACCAATGGATTTCATTGAGCTGGATTGTTAACCTTCCACAAGTGGTAGGCACAAGATGGTCAAGGCCAGCTGCCAGTGGCCAGAGGTCGGGCAGTGAGTATATGGAGGAATCTGAGCAGGACTACTCTGAGTCGGACTACTGGTTCCACCGTGGCAAAGGCAAAGGCGGACCACATTACTGGAGGCCGGAGTATGACTATGAGTATGAGTGGTATCACGGAACAGGCCCTCGAAGGGTGCCGGAGAACTACAGGCAGGACTTTGCGGTCTATGACAGAAGACATTATTATGGAAAAGGTGAAAAAGGTGCAAAAGGTGACACAGAGTGGCAGGACATGGAGCAGAGGGGCATGCAGGTGTCCTACATTAATTAAGTAAGCGTTGCTATTGGTGGGTTTTAGTTTCTATTCATTTTAAACAAATATATATATATATACAATACAATGTGTTGATTTGCAAGGCAAGCCATTTAGATACATATGCGCAGTCATAAGAAAACTAGTTCCAATATTGAGAATCGTCAAACCTATTCAAGGAGCAGCAGATCTCGGATGCTTCTGAAATGGATATGTACAAAGGGAAGAAAGGATTAACAATGACATACGGTAAGTAGTCGAACAAGTCGGACAATTTTGATTCTATGTCCACAAATGTGGACCGACATTTCGCTTGCCATCTGGCAAAAACAGTGATTGCTTTGGCTGCAGACCTGTATGTATTTTATGATTGAAGTGATTTATGTTGTGTACGCGATGTAGTCTCAGTACATGCAATGCAATCTATCATGTGTTTTCGTTCGGCAGTGTCCATATATCTTCGTGTCTTCGTGGCTGACTTGCTTAGCTGAACGAAACATCTAGATCTTAAAACTGCTCGATTCTTTCCCTATGCAGGTGCATTTGACCAGGGCTGGACAAAGAGGCTCATTTCGGATTATAGACTACAGGGAATTCGGGCCAGGTCTTGAAGTATTGCTTGTTCCAAGTGAAGCTGTTGTATTTATTGTAAAGTTGATTTGGAGATGTTATTGCTGCCAGCAGTTGATATTTTAATGTTTTGTGCCGGACAAGCTAAACCTTGAATTCAGTGCGGATCTTTTGTTTGTTAACTGCGTTCATTCTGAGATGCCGCTTAAATAATGTCAGAATGGGTTGCTTGCTGTCTCGGACAAATTAGGAGCTTATTGGGTTGGGGTTTGTTGCAGTTTGATGATTGGGTAGTTGGGCACCTCCTTTACTTCCAGCAGCTCAGCAATATGTTAAGAACATTGCTCAGTTTATTGCTGAACATACAGCTTCATGTTGCTAAAGAAAATGTATATGGTCACATACATTCCATGCATCAACAAATTGTTCCTTGAAGAATACCATTGACCACTACTGTTGATCCAAACTAGTCACAGTGTCCTTTTCTTCGGCCGACCATGAGGCTTGACATTGGTAGCTCTTTTGCTGGACCACATGAAGGCGCCATTGGCCAATTGAATCAGGGTGGTTCAGCTTTGATGAAACTGTGTCCCTCTGCAGTTTCTGTCCACTGAACGACGTTGACACACACTAGATTAAGAAAGTATGTACATGAATTGATAGCACTCAGTGAGCAATTGAAGGGTTGATGTGAATCATTTGTTGGAGTCTTTATTGTTGAGATGCTGCAGACCGATGAGCGGCTCCAGCCAGCAAAGAGTTGAAAATGCAAGCAGGCAGCTCACACACTAACTCAGCTCACACACACTGACTCACACCCATGGAGATGGGAAATGCCATAGTCCATGTCAAATGTTTAAAGGTGACAAATGTTCATTCACAGTCCATGTCAATATTTCATTCATGTCATAGATGTACTATTTCATTTATCAGACATACTGCATACTTCAACGTACTCAGCCACTTTCAGACGTACTTCAGCTGAACATATTATAGTTGTACTTCCTTTGCCGGACAATGTCAAGGGTTCCGAGGGCCCGGAGCAGGGGGAAGCTGGACTACAACCAGGATGACACAATGATGCCGGAGCTTGTGAATCAGCCGGGCGAGGATTTGTCACTTCCGGGCTTGGCAATTGTTGTTTATGGGGCGGACTGGGAGTACGTGGACACCAAAGGACGAGGAGTCTTGGGCTGCATCAGTTGCAGGCTGAAGCAATGAGGAATATTACAGTTGAATGCCAAACATATGAATGGACACAGTCACAGAGTCACAATCTTTTTGACACATCTTCAATGTTATAAGATTTGGGTCAGGGAGAGTCAGGTGCTTGGCTTGTAAGATGTTGTTGAATGCATGTTCTTCGAACCTACTATTGAGTTGTATGACTTTGCAGTAGTGGATGAAACAACATACTTGACTTATTGACTTGAACTATTTGGCATGTGGAACCATCTTCTGAAGTTCAAGCTGTAGCACTTCCCTGAAATATTCTGACAGTTTTGCACATCCATGCCTCCTTTCATTACCAACAACACCAATGAACAAAGTGCTGAAGTGCATCATTTTGCCAAACAGTGACACCTCAGACCAGGGTGTGGTGGTGATCAATATACTACGTGAAACACATTCAAAACTGTACTATCATCAGAAAAGTTAACTATTAAATATGTATAGACATGTTCTTAAATAATATATTTTTATCTATCAACAATCCTGTCCTTGTTTACTAGACTGGAATGGAACCCTGAACCTATGTTCAATTGTGCTGGTCCTGGTAACGCTGAGGAGATTATAGAGTCGGACACCAAGTCGTACTGAAGACCCTCAAGTATATGTACATGGGGGCAACGCACCAGAACGTGGACATACGAGCGATGATGCCAAGCGACCCAGATAAGCACACGGACAAAAGAGGTGCCTTATCATAATTGTTAAATTTGTTGTCTTTTAGTTTGCCCCAGCCCTCCACTCAATCAATATTTCCAATATGTTAGAAGATTTGTTGCCAACGACCTTGGCCCCGCAACTGACAATTGGTAGTACTATGTTCATGACTCACCAAGGCTGCCCCTCCCACAATTGGGCTGTGCTGGACGCTCTCATACGGCTGGACCAAGAGGATCTGGTACCTACATTGGTTTCTCTTCTTGCACAGCTGACTGTCATTAAGCGGACCCTGCCGAACGAGCATCATCAGTACATTTTCGCAATGTGTTGCCACTTGCCTTTGTTGGATTATATCAACTCACATTGTTGCAACCACTTTAGCTGACTTTCAGAGTAGGTCGGATTGAGTGTCAGGACAGTTTGCCACTACAGTACATAGTATAATTGTTGACACTCACTGGACTCACAGTCACATTGTCATTCAAGGCACCAAGGGCAGGCATCGGTCAGCAACCCTTGGGACAATTTTGGGACATTTGCTGGACGTGCCAGTCTGCTTCTTGACGTTCTGTGGGACAGAGGGGATGGAGTGGTTCAAAGTCACCGTTCCACAGAGTGTGGCGGACTGGCTCACGCACATTGTGTCGAGGGCACATCGCGTGATGATGGGACCAAGACCGCCTCAGGACGAAGAGTCGGACGAGGATGAAGAGTCGGACCAACCGCTGCCAGCCCCAGCAGTCAGACCTAAAGCCAGGCCGGACAATCCAGATGGCAATCCCAGACGGACAGCAGCGCCAAAGAGGCGGCCGAGAAGCAGATTGACTGGACCACAAGGAGGACTAGGACTGACCATGCATCCAGGCGATCATGGCAGGCTCCGTGATGGATCTGAAGTGTGGGTGGGAAGAGATGGACAGATCCCTGTGCCGCCGGAAATTGAAGCAGTCTGCTCGGACACAGATTCAGATGGACGTTGGTCACAGGATGATTGGGTGGACAACATGTTTGAGTACCGACATGAGGGCCTGCAGAGGGTCCCTTCGATGTAGACTCATAGATTTTACTATTGGAGGCATTTACTGAGAGCATTCAATGTTTTTTTATGATTGATAATTTGTTCAAGTTCAGAATATGTAGTATTTTGTTATTGGCCTTTTGCTTGCTTGGTGCTTGACAGTCCATGAGGCTCGCGCGTGGCTGCTCAAAAAGATGCCAGCGTCGGCCAATCTCTTGAGCAGGCTGGACGCCACTGAGGACCAATGGGTTGTAACTGTTTCGCATTCAGTGAGCCTTTGACTTTTTAAGTTATTTTATACTTCTTTGTAACCCATTCATCCATCCCCAACATGCTTTGGTTGACAAGGCATTTGCCAACCTGGCTTCTTCGGGACCTTGGGGACGGATCAATGCGTCGGACACTACTCAGCAGCTTATGCGTTCCATGGCTACAATGATGAATTTTGTTTCTCATTTGTGATGTAGAAATTGCAAGACTTCAGTGGTGGTTCATTGACAAGGGGGCTTCTAATATTGACCATATATTCAGCCTTTGGTATTTGGAGCCATTTTTTCCTTGAATCCAACTCAGGTGAAGTCGGACCAAACCCATGTTGGAGAAACTTCAAGAACGCCTTTTATACGCTTTTGCGGAACAAGGGCCAGCGGTCAATGCATCCTAGGAGCAACTCAGCTTCATTACTTAGTAAGCATTTGTTCTATGTTAGGTGTTTTGGATGATTATGACATTTTTTGGGTAATTCTTAGTATAGTTAGTATGGTAACTCACTAAGCCAATGAGATGTTTGCACTTGCTGAGGTGATGATGAGGAGTATATGTCGTTCAAGATTGTCAGGGGCAGGAGGATGGACCTAATGGGCATTCAGCTGGACACCAAGCAAAGGCACTGCCGCAGGGAGCTTCGGGAAAGGTTCAATCCTGTGGACTTTGATGCCGGACAAATGTTGTACGAGGAGGAGTTCACAGAGAAGGAGAAAGTAATTTGGGACCGAATTGAGGTTGAGAGAAATCAACGCCGTGATTCATGGCTTGCATGGACACAGGACGAGGACGAAGAAGACAGTTGGACAGCAGCCGAACAGTCGGACAGGCCGCCGCCGAGGAAGCGCAAAAGCCCCACTCAGCCGGACGGACCACCGCCAGCAGTCACTCTGGCGCCAGCCGGTCAGGGAATTCAGCTGCAGCAGGAGGCCCTTGATGCTGCCAACAGGGCAAAACGGCAAACATGGGCGGACATCACAGAGGAGGAGGAGGAGGAGGAGGCTCTGAAGGAGAAGGGTACTGGAAAAGTTAAGGACGAGGAGGAGGAGGTGGAGGAGGAGGAGAAGCCAGACGGACATGGTGCAGAGGATTTGGACAAGGCTCATGAGGAGGAGGAACCTGTGGCTGATTCCCACTTGGACTCCCCGCCGGACCCAGACGAAAACAAACATTACAGAGACTCTTTCGCACCAATGGACGAGGATGCGTTAGAGGAGCCTGAAGTGCCGGACTGGGAGGCCCAGGACGAGAATATGTTGGACACCGAAATCCAACAAGCACAGGCTATCGAGCCACAGCTAGATCCAGCAGCATTGTCCAAACCACTGCCGGACCATGAGACGGACAAAGCTCAGAAGGACCAACTCAAACAGAAAAATGCTCAGTTGGACAAAGAACTCAAGCTGCAGCAGCTTAAGGTTCAGGAGTTGGAGCTGATGAAGGAGCTGGGCTTAGTGCCAGGCTGGACAAGTCACTGATCACTCACTACTGAATGAGTGAACACTAGTAGTACAGACTGCAACACCTTGTTGAATTGAGTGCTAATAATACTAAACTGTCATGTTCATCAAATGTTGCAAAGTCAATGAGGCCTGGTCAAATGCCCTAGATATTTTATGATGTTTGTAACACTACAGGCAGTAGTCAATCTTGAGCATTTTTCAATCACTGCAGGCAGAGATGGACAAAGAGGGTCGGACTCCTATCCATGGAATGACGACCAAGTGCTTTGGCATGTAATTGCCAGTGCATTTTCCTGTGCTTGATGGGACCGGTCATTTGTTTGTTCATATTTCAAAGCAGTCAGTGGATTCAGTTGTGGCAATCCATTCCAAGCCTGCAGGCTTCATCCTCCAGCAGACGCAGTTGGGGCTCTGGCGGACAGAATTGGAACTACAGCAGCGCCTGGCGTGGACTCCGCTGATAAAAAGTGCAGCGGAGACAGACAAGTGATAAATTAAAGGATTCCCAATTGCTTCAGACTCTGTTATATTTTCACAGTCTGGCTGATTTAACAATTTAATGTACCCCAATACTCTCTCATTGTAGTCAAACTTGCATGTTCCCTGTCATGGTCTAATGCAGTGTGCAAGTCATGATGTGCCATTTGCACCTCAGTGCAGCATGTTGTTTTGTTGATTGACCTCTTGAGTTGTGGGAAATGCACAAGTGAACTACCATTGGAATAGTTTTGTGTGTGCAGAGTGGATGCCAGGTGCACTTTGGCTGGACAAGGGTGCAATGGATGGATTTGCGCTGGCCTTGAAGTACTGGAAGGGAGATCAAGCAATACAAGAGATAGACATTTGCCAAATGGCCATATCATGACCCATTGTTGAGATGTGAGGAGACTTGCTTTGTTGAGTCCTGCCAGGCTTTTGTCACCTTCTGACAGAGAAACCAATTTGTATACAATGTGACTTTCGCATTACCTCGTTACCTCACTGTTTGCAATAGCCTTTTGTCCATCAATTGCAATGAAGGACTAATGTTTCTGTATACTGGTTGCCTAAAATGTTTTCGGAAACAATGACATGCTGGACACTGACACAGTGAATTACAATCAATTGACCAATTGGCTGAGGATTGGATTGAGCATCTACATCCCTATGGTTCCAGCCTGGCATGGTCTTTTGGAATTAGGAACCATGAAACCAGCATGTGCATCCCAACTGAGTGCAAATTGTAATATCAACTAGTTTGCATTTCTGGCCGGGCAAACTCGATACTGTATAACTTACACACATATATTCTCCACCAAACCTTGGGTGGAGAACATTGATCAGCCACAATAAATTGTTGTTTCTTTGTGCTCACAGAAAACACTCATTTACTACATGGCAACAATACAGAACATAGAGTTCTAAAGCACCACTTCCTTACCTCAAGAAGCTGGTCGGCGTGTTGCTGCTATTCCGAAGTCTGTCGGATGGAGGGGGAATCACTTTGTTTTTGTGTGGCCCTATTGTGTGGCTAACAACTCTGTGACGCCTGTGTAGTTGTGCTCATCAAGTACCACTGTGTGCTTTTCATTCTGTTGCTGTTACTGAGTCACAGCTCAATGTCAAGTATGTAATGCATAATAGATTAAGTTTAAATCTGTAGCAATTGGCTAACCAATGCCCCTTGCCTAATTGCCCAGATCCAGTTCAATTGCGCAGCGCAGCAGGAGTGGGAACAAGAACTATGTGTCCCAGCACTGCTTGGTTTGAGTCAGACACTCAACAGAGGATATATTTCAATTTAATATTTCATTTCTGAAGTGTCCAGGCAGTAAGCATTAATCTTCCCCATTGCAGTGACTACCTCATTGCTTGGCTTTTATGGCACAGTGTTAGTTGATCCTGCTTGCATTTGCTGCAGCTTGTGCTCAACTCATCAGCTTAAATCAGAACATCATTCTTGGTTAATTCATCAAAATTGTTCAATGCCGCGAAAGTCTGGGGGAATTCGGACACCATGTAGGAAGGCATTAGAACGTCGGGCAAAAAAGGCTGAGAAGAGGTCGATCAAGAATGAGCAGAAGTTCGCCTCTGCCATTCAGAGTAGCAAGGCCTCACTCGTTGAGTCGGACCATCAATTTGTGCTGAGCACTTTGGAGGACAATCCGAAATGGATACAACCATTAGCTGGACTGATCAGATCAGGGTGCCTCAATGGGATTCTGAAGGAGCACACCTTTGAAGGCCCAGAATTGGTCGGACCTCGATGGAAAGGCCGTGCGCGCAAATGGCTGGACATCCCCGTGGACATGCAGCTCACCATGATCCAAGCCACAGGAATCAGGCTGCCGGACAAGTCTTCCGATCACCCGGAATTTGTTACACAGCGCTTCGTGAGTCAGTTTTGGGTTGGACAAAAAGCCCCTATTCCACAAAGGTCGGACATCCGGTTGGTCTCCACCTTGGAGAAGCTGGCCAGGGCACGGGTCAAAGAGCTCAATTTGAACTACCTGGACAAGTTCAAGGATGGAATGGACAACCTACTGAAGGACCCAAATGAGATGGCAGTGTGGGAACTGGAGGGCAATAAGCTGGTCCTACGTGGACTAGCACAAAATCCGGAGGATTACAAGGAGCATGAACTAGCAGCTGCTCCTAAGGGACAATCATGGCATTTGTCGGACCCATTTTCGCCTGACTGTCATTTGACAACGGACAAGAAGTCAAGCATGTGGGACTTCCTTGCGCTGGACTTACTGAACGAGGACCAAGACCAGGACGAGTACATATTGGACCCCAATAGAAAGTGGGCCGAGGATGGACTGGAAGCAGAGCATTTTGACGAGACCAGGTCAGAATATTCCCTTCTGACAGCTACAGGAGCCCCATCAGAGATGGAAACGCCAGCAAAAAGGCCTAAGTTTGAGACGCTGGAGCACACCAGCAAAAATAAGACGAAGCAAGAGGGTGAAAAGAAGACTGAATGAAGGACGTTGCAGGAGCAATTTGGAGTGGGGTCCTGCAGACATGCAGCAGACTTGGACGGACTGAGTCTAGACTGAACTAGGGGGTCCTCAGACCGAAGTCTGAGCTGTTTCAGAGGGTCTATTAAATTTAATAGCCCAGGACATTCCCAGCCATAGTCGGACTTCTATTTTCAATGTTAGCAATGAAACAACATGTTTTCACTGTTCAATTTAATCACATGTTTGCGGATGTGGGTTGGCTGGAAATGGGGATGGCTCCACTAATTATGTGGAGACTTCATCACTGAAGCAAGTCCATGAAAACTATGTGCAATGTGCCCAGTGCTTGATTTCAGCGTTCAATTCCATCGTTTGTAGGGTTGTCCAGACATTGCAAACTGAAGAATTGCAACACATCCTTTGACATACTGCTGGAGACCTTTCTGGCTGCATGATTTGAACAGGCGCACTGATGTACAGCCAATTTGATCCACGAATTCAACCAGTGATTTAATCCTCAAACATTTGGGTATCTTTTGGGCTCAAGAGTCAAGAGACAATATTATGTCAAGACATCTAAATATGTCAAGACATCTAAATTGCAACTGTCCATTAGATAACAACAACACTAACACATATCCCAGACAAATCTAACGTGCGAAGAACCATCCAAGCAAGATTTGTTAACCTAGTATTGATGTGATCCTATTTCAGTCGGAGTTCATTGTCGGGCACTAGTGAGCTCATGGAAGCTTCACCAACAGTCTTTGAGCTCTCCCCGTTGGACATACAGAAGTACCTGGAGGCTTCTGGATTTGGCCCTTGGTCCCCTGAAGAAATTGAACAAGTAGTTTCGGAGAAATCTGAGTATTTAGATTGCACTAGCATTGTTTTCCTACTTGGAGACAAGCTTTGTTGAATTTGAGCCTGCTTTTACAAAGACACAAAGGTTTTTGTCTAGCTATGCTCACTCATTTTGGTCTTGTGCAACCCAGGGGTCTTCGCTATTTGGCACTCTTGTCGGACAATATGGTACCTGTTCCGGAACTCCACAGATTGCACCCTGACCTGTTGTAGATGATCAGATTCTTCACTGTTTAATATTACAATTGATTGCATGTTTTGCAGCAGCAGCCATCTTTGTATAAATGGTTCGAGGTACTTTGGGAAGGGCAGCTTTGTTGTGGAGAAGGACCATTGCCAGGACCACCCCTTTCTGAAGTTCCTTGGACTTACAATGTGCTGGCTGTGCTTGATATTTGAATCATGGATCATGTGTGTCATCCAGCTGAAAGTACTTCCATAGTTGTTTGACCATTGTACCATGTGGGTTTGCAGCATGTATTTCGTTTGGTTTTGGTGAAACTAGTGAATATGATACAGAACAGTTTACCCAAAGCATGCCATCTACTCAGGACTGCCTGGGAGATTTTGAAGCTCAGGGTTGAGAAGCAAATTTTTGACGCAGAAGTGAATTGCCGGACAATCCTGAGGCAGGCTGCTGAAATTGAAGCAGGACAGGCTTTCGACCCCTGGACCACTCCAATGGACCCAGTGCCTGCTTCCATGGTTCTGGATCTTGTTCAGAAGATTCATGAGTCGGACTACTTGGACACAGTCGGAGTCTTCTATAAGGGCCAGTCCTTTGTTGCGCACTTCACATTGAATTCCACATTTGCGGTGGACTACCGCCTCTTTGATGACAGTCTTGCAGATCTTGCAGTAAAATATGTTTGGTACAATTAAAGTTTTGTATGCGCACCACTAATTGTTTTTTGTTTGCGCAGTGATTTTCTCTAACCTCAAGTCCAAACTCAGGAGACTGCATTGTGTTCAATGGCTTTGGACTTCAGCTTGTGCCGGACTTCATTTTCAGAGGGTTTCGTTGCGGACATGACAATGATTGACCATGTTGTGACAGACCCAACTTCAACTTGAAGTGAATTTTGTAATGTAATCTATGTGTTGCTAGCCTAGCTGCCTTCCGACTCCATTCAATCGCTTCAAGGCAAAAAAAGAGCTGCTTTCATCACTGGTCATTCTTGGAGATTGCAGCCATTGACTTCTGTGTTCAGTCAGGGAACAATACTGATGTTGGGTAGCCCCTGCACAGCTGAGTTGTGTGAACTTTGAATGCCTTCAGGTCCATTGTGCAATCCATTTATGAATGACTCATGTTTTTTGCAGAATTCCAGCTCAAGTTAGAATGAACAGCTTCACTTGTGTCCACCTTGTCCAGACTTGTGGATGTCAACTCAGTACATGGTCAATATCAAACAGTTTATAAATAATCATCGCTGCTAGCAAGTCATGTGATCATTGGTTTGTGCAATTTGTTGCACTACATTTGGGCTAGGTAGGTTGAACAGGTCACATTGGACTTTGTCGGAGACAGCCCCCAAGTCATGGCAGCATCATCGAAAGCTGCGTCGCAATCTCCTGATGCAGCTACGTCGGACATTTCTGGTCGGACTACTTTCGCAGGGGAGATTCTGTGTGGGAAGCATGGGCGTTTCCGCTGTGAGCTCTATGACTTTGAACAAACCAAGACGGACTTTGCTGGAGGCCACAGGTTCTGGCGTTTACGCTGGCTTGTGGACTTCCTGGGTGGGACAAGCACCACAAACTTCCTTGGACAGGCAGTCGATGCTTGGACTAACCGTGTTGTGGACAAGGTACAGTGGTTGATGTCGGACTGCGAAGCAAAGGAGATCGAACAAGAAGCTGCAAAGCATATCCTTTACAGCTCATGGGCAAAACAGAAGAGCACGATGTCAAAAAAGAAGAGGAAGTTGAATGATTCTGATGGACCAGATTCAAATGTGGACCCAGGGCCAGACACTTCAATGGGGACAGATGGCCTTATGTGCCAGGAATTTGCTGCTAGCACTTTTGCCTTTTTGGTAATTGTTGGACACTGGGCCTTCCGTGGGCCGAAGCAAACCCAGAAGTGGAACCTGGGGCATGACAATGTGAAGGACAGGTGCTTCACACTATTGAATGCTATGATGGACCAATTCTTGCAGGGCGACAGAGTGCTCACTACTCCAGAGGGGATCGAATTTCATTTCAGGGCTGGACTTGTGGACATCCACAGGCTATCAAAGTCTCACATGAATTTGAGCAGATCATTTTCAGGACTGGACCAATGGGCTACTGTGATGGACGCCATTCATTCATTGGCAAAGGACGAGGTCAATGGGAATTTTGCAAAGTCTCGCCGGACCATGTCTTCCTTATGCATTGCTCGATGCTATGAGCATTTGGCAGCAGTAATAGACTCTGGAAGTCGGTCAGGCCATCCAGTATGGACATCTATCACAATCAAGCAAGTAGACCAGCTGAGGACTGAGTCAACTTTCGGTGTTGTTATCATTGCATGATGGTGTAGTGACATTGCTGTGTTTTTGTTATTGTTGTGCTCAATTATTTTTTGATCTCCACCAATTGTGCTTGTAGGCTGATGTCAAGTTGTCATGTAAAGCTAGTATCCACTGCCAATTTTGCAGTGTCCTTGATTGTATTGATTGATATCATTGAGCAGGACCCAGCGAGGATATCGTCGGTCTTCTCATGGCTTCAAGGAAGCCATGGTGCAACAAGCCACTTCTAGTGGTAGTAAGATCACTTCTGCCACACAAGGACAAAGGCAGTTTGCACAGATGTCGGACCCAACAGATGGAGAAGCTTCCAAGAAGTGCAAAAAAGCAGCTGGACAAAGTGGGGTGCGCTATCAGGTTGCTGAGCGCTACTCTTACCTGCTGACTGGAAAGAAGGAGTTCAAGGACATATCAATTTTGTCAGTGGTTGCTGATGCTGTGCATGTTGGGGCGGACGATTGGTTGAATGTCATAGCTTATGCGCCGGAGAAGCAGATTTCATTCATTTGCCCACAGCAGGCCATGAAGTTGGAGTGACATGACATTCAATTCTTTGTTTATATCAATCATGGACTGTTTCACACACTTCAAGTCCAAGCTACCAAGTGACAGTGACACAGCTTTGGGTGCTTTGTGTCAGCCTGAAGTTATGTCATGTCTCATGGGTTCTGGACATAAATATAATGTATTTAACATTTAGTTGCCATTTTCAGCTGGCCATCCCGCTTTGGTCAGGTTCTTTTCAGTGCAACATTTGCGCCCGTTTTCCCACCGATTTGGGCGTGTCGGACCTCCATGCCCTTCCCCGGTTAAGAGGTGTCCTTCCCCTTCCCCGGTCATTCTCCATGCCGTTCCCCGGTTCCCTCATTCCATGCTGTTGCCCAGTTCTCCCCTGGCAAAAATCACGGAATACTCGCGCAATCTTTCGAGACTCCCAAGTTCGGACTGGATTCCATGTCCTTCCCCGGTTGGCTCTCACATTCCTGCCTCCTTCGCCTTCCCCGGTTAACTTGGCACTTTTGGACAAGGGCAAAAGTTCGTAACTTTTGCCCTCGTTTTCTGACTCCTTCCATGCCCTTCCCCGGTCATTGTGCCGCTCTGTGGTGATTCATTCCACGCCGTTCCCCGGTTATTGCGCCGCTCTTTGGCAATGAACACTTTGCTGTATGTGAGCACTTGTTGATGCTGCTAGTTTCCTTTCATTGGAATACACCACAAGAATTGGAATCCAAATCTAGAGCCAGCCCAATTGTTGAGAGGAAATGTGAATATCTCAAAATTGTCCAGGTGGAGAAGAGCACCAAGCTGACAGAAGAGCAGTGGTTGGACATGTGGGGCAAGAGGATGCAGGACTTCTTTGGACGTCCTGGCGACAAAACCAAAGCGCGGAAGGGCTATCAAGAACCTGAACGCTTGGCCACCCTGAGTTGGATGCAGGACATGCGAAATGCTTTGTCAGGAATTGGCTGGTCCTTTGGAGACTTTGCTTTTCCACCTGGACCATCTCATACTTTGGACAAACAAGATGGGACAAGACCGCCGATGCTCATACTTTGCACAGACCAGGAGGCCACACAGCTGGCCGCAGTGTCATACCTGAAATACCAGCATGGCCTTTGGTTGGAGCATGTCATGGACCCAGCACATCGTAGCCATAATGATGTGCAGTTGGCACTCTCAGCTGCTGGAATGATGAAGTTCTCATTGTGGTGCATATCTTTGTACAATATACGTTATGGACCTTGGCAGAAGGCAGCATGGTCGAGCAAGATCAAGGAGACAGCAGATATATTGGCCGGGAATATGTCGCCATCGGACCCACTCCTCCTGGAGTTCTTCCCTTCAATTTTGGAGGATGCTGGACGCCCATTGACGGACAACACTGAGGCAGAGCGCCAAAAATTTTTGAAGTCATTGCCGGACATGGACTGCGTCCGGACAAAGGGCACAAAGGCGAGCAAGAGCCGGTTCAATTCATTGTCCATTTCCCACTCTGAGTTGGACACTGAGTGGTCAGCGCTGGCATTCCTCCTATGTGCTGTTTGCATCTCGTCGGGCTGGTCGACTAAGCCGTCGGACCTTTGGGCACCGGACCATCCTTGCGCAACCGCTGCAACAAGGTCGGACAAACCTGGGACAAGCAAGGGCAAAGCTACAGGTGATGCCAAGAAGGACATGCAGAACGCAGGTCGGGGAAATGCCAATACTTTGCATAGGATGACTCGGTTCATCTGCTCGTCGGACAACAAGAACATGGCTCGGCTGATTTTTAATGTTCTTCAGCCGGAAGCCTTGCGGTGCTCAAAAATGTTGAAGGACCTTCGTTCGCCGGACATGACATTACAGTTTTACTCCCAATGGGCCCATTGGTCATGGATGGACACAGCCAGGGACCATGTGCTTCGTTTGCAAAACTTGGCTGCACTGCAAAGGATTGGTTTCAACATGTATGTTGGCCAGACTCCTCCAGTGGAGGCAGAGATTGCCTGGCAGGATTCTTTGGCTGGACAGATGTACAGCCTGCTTAAGCAAATTTTGCGCCATCGGGCAGGTTCACAGCTGTTCTACACCAATGGATTTGGAGCAACTGCTGGACTTGTGCATGAGGACAATGAGTGTAAGACACGTAGCCTGTCCTTCTTTCAGGCTATGTGGGACACAGTGCAGACCACCAAAAAGTCTGGCACACTTTTGGCCAAAACCTTGATTGAAGGGCACTGCAGCACTGGACCCATCATGCAATACATTCTGAAGACCTTGTCAGGCTCCAATTTCCAGGCTGTGCCGGACATTTTGGCAAAGGAGTTGAAGTGCATTTGGTCCGGGCTTTTGAATTCTAAACTTATTGAGGATGGCAACAAAATTCAGCGAGAGGCTGAGCAGCGGAACAGCAATTCCAAGGAGTTGGGCAGGATGGCAGGCTGGTTTGGGTTGACCTCAAAAAAACTATTGGGCTCATACAGCAGGGCAGAAGTACACCCAGAGGGTCTCTACCATGTCCCCAATGAGTGGAAGAAAGAGAATCTTTTCTGCCGGCCAAAAGTAAGAGGAGGGCAACAGTCGGACAAGGAAAAGCGTGAGGACAAACTTCTGGAGGATGTGACAAAAAGTCGGACCTGGCCATCCCACAACCATCAGACAGAACAAGAGGTTTTGTCGGACTTCAGCCTGGTGTCCCGAGTTGTGAGCCACAAATGGGACTGGGGCAGATTGGAGACTGGATGGCACGCAGCATTGCTGCCAGAGGGACATGCTGTGCTTCTTCATGGGCAACCTGCGCTGGTCATCAAGTCATACAGGAGGGGAGCATTGTGCTGGCCAGGGCATTTTGTCTCCAGTCCAGGAGTGCCGGACATTCTGGAGTTGGACCAGGAATCCTCCTTGTGCTGGGTGCACATCTTCAACGCCGAAGTCACAACAGTGGAGTTGAATGCTGTCTCTCCAGCACGTTTCTCGGTCTATGACTCTATGCATGCGTTTTGAATAAAGAATTGATGACAAGTGCTTGTGATTTGAGCTCAATTTGTGCTTATGGTTGTCGTGATTGTGAGTACAGTATTCTTCATGATTGGGTAGATCCCTGTCAACTTCCATTGACAGAGTCATTTAATTTTCCGATGAAGGCACTCCTCACTAGGCATCATCATGTTCACATAATATGTTAACGCAATTGAATTGATTGTGTTTGACTGTCAGTCAGTCTGACTTTCTACCATGTGAATCAGCAACAGCATGTGCTCAGCAAAAAGCAAATGCAGCTCACTTTGGCACTTCACTGAAGGCCGGACTACACGGGGCTGCTCTTTGAACAGAGGGGTGGTCTTGGAGGTCAAATCACAGTGTACTAACCTGTTGGAGTTTCAGGCCTTGCAGGGCTTTGCCGGACTGTCGGAGACAACTATTCGGAAAGTTTGTGAGGAGATGAAGTGGACCATCAGTGCCAGTCCAACTGGGACTGATGAGGACCATCATTTGGCAGTAGTCGGAATGCTTAACCTGGACACATCTTTGACGGAGGAGGAAGTCGTTCAAAGGGTTTTGCACAGGCAAGAGACGGAGAAGCTCACCCCAGAGGCAGATGACCATGAGCTGGAGATGATTGTTAGGGACACGCTCCTATATGGAGAGCAGGACCAAGCTTTGAAAGAGCTGACCAATCGTCGGACCACAGTCACTGCCAGGACCCTCAGACCAAAGGTGCAACAAATGTACCAGCGGGCTGCGAAGGACGTCAAGGGCTGGTTGGACAAGAAGGCAGTGGAAGCCCGCAAGTCAAAGGACAAGTCACAGACGGGCAACACCAAGGCCTTCGACAAGAATATTGAAAGGGTGTACGCTCAGCTGGACGCTAGTGTGGACGAAAAAATGAAGGCTCTTTTGCCTATAAATGTCCGGGCCTGGTCGGACGAGAAGAATGGACGTTGGAAGCTCACCTACAAGGGCAAGTATGCACAATATGGTCGGAGCATCAGTTGGACAAGTATTGGCCACTCTCGGGCAGCGGTGGAGTGTGTCCGACAGGGCTGGGATTGGTTGGACTTGCATGAGGGCCTGACCATGCCTGAAACAGTGGAGTCAAAATTAAAGAAGTTGTCGGACTAATTCACAATTGTTTGAGGCTGTTGCCTCAGTCAGTAGGTCAGATGCACTATGTTGCACCATTGGCAGTGTATGTTCCATTGAAGTTGATGGACATTTAAATTACTGTACAGTTCCATTGTGGTCATGTAAGGTGCATGCTCCTCAACAGAATATGAGTGTCATGCTTTGTTTGTACAATTGATATTGAAGTTTTGCAAGAATGGTTCAGATGGTTTTTCAAGCTTGTGATGCCCTGGTCTTCTTCAATCTCCAGTTTGTGTCTTGATATTTCTTCCTTGCAGAGACAGCCAGCTGCTGATTGATTGGAACAGATACTAGAATCCAGAAGATAACAAGTCTCCATTGGCCTAATCAATGGTGCATACACTGTACACAGTTACATTTTGATTTCACAGACATTGGTGGAGGGCAAGGCTCAGAAAGAGTGTTATTTGCTTGTCTACATTTGTCTGGCCTGGGACACCAAGCAGATTGTCAATACTCTATTTATATTCAGCACCATGTCACCAATACACCAGCATTTGCCAGCAGTTTGCTCATTGGGTTGAAAGAAGTCTTTGGCTGAACCTTATGAATTGGGCACTAATTTGCTGTTCATTCAACCAAAATCTGCACCATGATTTCGGTTCTTGTTCAGCTCAACATCCAAAGTTCAAGCTGTACTACAGTCAACTTGCCACAGGTTGGTCAACAGGAGGCCAAATTCAGTAAGAAGCAGCAGGTGGCCATTCAGCACAGGCAAAATCTTAATGGCAAGGCAAATCTTAATGGCAAGTCACACCTGTTGTTCCAGAGTGTTGAATTTTTGAAAGTCTGAGCTGCTAAGGACTAGTGTGACTGATGCATAGTATAGTGGTGACCAAGTCAATATAACTTGGACTTTCCTAGATCCTTTTTGGCCTGATTTCAGCATGATGTTGATCTGACATTGTCCATTGTTGGACCTTCTCACACCTGGACAGTTTTTCGGACACTGCCTTTGCGAGCCATGGTTCGACGGGCAACCAATGCAGAAGCAGGAGCAGTGGCTAGACCTTCAGCTTTTGCTCTCTTCATGCAGGACATGAAAGTACAAGGTCTAAGCCCTCGACAGATTAGTCAGGATGGACGATGTCGGCTGACAAAGAAGACTCCTTTGAAGGGAATGGAACACTACAGGTTGCGGTGGCATCTCACTTTGTCAAACCCAGTAAATTTAGTTGATTGTTGCACCTGCCAATCATTCTTTGCTCAGTTGTTACTTACAATATATCAAATGACACCTCAAGCTTTTGCATTGCAGACTGCAATATTTTTTGTGGTCCCTTGATTGCATGTTTCTTTTTTGGCTTGTGCATCAACAAGATTGAGTAGCACTGATTGCACAATCAACCAAGGAAGATGAGGCCAGATCTGAGGGAAGTGTACAGGAAGAAGGCGCACGAAGGGTATGCTGCTAATCGGGACAAGAAAAGAAAGTGCCAAGCAAGCCGGAGGACTTTGCAAAAACCCGCATTGGACGAGATGAACGAGGACAAGAAGGACATGGTGCAATGGATGGACAGTGTGTCGTTCACTTTGTCGGAGCCAGTTGAGCCAGGCTCATTGTTGGGGAGTGGCACCTATGGACAGGTCTATCTTTGCAATTGGTTGGGCTCAAAGCTTGCTTTGAAGGTGCCTCACCGTCCATTGGATGAGGAAAAGACGGACAAACCTCCTGCGTCGGACAGCCCTGTGTCAGAGGCCTTTCGGGTGGCAGACCTAGCCAGAGAAGGGGCTCTCATGAAGCAGTTGTCCGGGCACCCCAACATTGCGCAGGCTTATCAGCTTGTGTCATTGCCGGGCGGAGCTGTGGGGATGCTGATGGAGGTGGCAGAGGTTAACCTCCTCCAGCATTGCCTGAGACTAAAGAATTCCGAGGAGCCTTGGTCGGACATGAAGTTCCAAGTGTGGAAATTGTTCAGACAAGTTCTTGCTGGACTGGCTCACATTCAGGCCAAGAAGATCCTTCATTGTGACCTCAAAACGAACAACATCTTAGTTTTTGCTGGACATCGGCGGGCTGCCATAGCAGACTTTGGACTAAGCCGGAGAGTTAATGCTTTGGGCCAGGTCATTGTTTATGGCCATGCTGTGTATGCAAAGGGCTACCGGCCTGTGGAATGCCAAGTTGCTGGTGACAAGAAGGTTGCAGCCTTAGTAGCCTGATAAACCTAGCGATGCAGCCATTTCACAACTAGTGACAATTGAGCTAGACAGTGGATTGTTTGTTCCTAGACTCCTGTAGAAATTAAATCCAACAACAAGCAGCAATCACTGTACTGCCCATGTTCTCAGCAGTTCATCTGCAACAACTCAATTGACCAAATATCACTGGCTGCAGCCCACTGTGCGCAAAACCACTGACACTTGAAATTGTAGACCTCGAAGACACATACTTTGAGAGGGTATAGGCCAAAGCTTCAAATTCACAATTTGTTTTAAATGCTTAGGTAGTTTGTTTTCTGAGTTCATTCTTGGGCAGCTGTCAAATGATTATTTGTGTCCTTTATTTGCACTGTCTGATTCCACATCCTTTTGGCTCACCTATATACTGTATTCGTACACATATATTGTTGTATGCACATGGTGTTGCAGACATGCAGGGAGAGTGGGTATTTGCATATCAAACTGCTCAGGTCACTGTTGGACTTAAGGCGGATACTTGGGCATTGGCATCCATTGCCTGGGATTGTTTTGCTTTCTCAGGAGAGCCACTTTGGCCCACTAACATTCTGGACAATATTGAAACTGGGACATGCCCAAAGAGGACAGTGTTGCACTTGCAAAGGATATTGCAGGACAGGCTTAGCCCAACTGTATTGGACAGAAATCGCAGTGTGTCGGACATTATAAAAGCTTGCATCACAACAGAGGTGGACAGGGCTGATCTTAGCCTCATCAGTCTGATGTGCCAGAGGTGAACCTTGGCAGGGCAACTGGGCTTCCAATGCCACCAGACTGCTTGGTATCCAAGCACAAGCAGCCAAACTGGCTGGATTTGGTGATCGATTCCATTGCATGTGAGAAAAGAGTCTGCTTCCAACGGTGCAATTTTTTAAACATATCTTTCAATCACTGAACTGTCAAAAAGAGTACTGCTATTTCAAGTGCAATTACTCATGTACTGACTACTGTAGGAAATTGTTTTAGACTATTTAGTTGATGACTTGTGATTCATGCTCAACCATGTTGAGGCAAGTCGGAATTTTGCAGTCATGAATTCAGGCACTCATTGAATTGAATTGAGCTGGAGTGTTCATGCTTGATTGGGCATTGGTTTCCATCAATTGAAACATGTCAGTGAAACCAGTTTTGTGGCTCAAACCTAGAACTTGATTTTACCCACTGCTTGGCTGCTGGCCATTCCATTCATGGCAACAGTTCCTAAAATACCACTGTTCAAGCCGGACGAAACATTGAAATTCACCCAACATTTGGAGGTTGGGCCTGGGCGTCTTCAGGCACTTTTCACCGCTTGGTCGGACAAGTTGACTGGGGAAGAGGTTTGCCAATTGAAGGACTACCTAGTAAAAGAGTGGGGCCGGACCAAAGCCATTACTGAGCCTACGGACTTTGGGTCAATGTGCAGTGGGACAGACATTCCTGCAGCAGTTTGCGAGCAGTGGTGGTTGTGGGCTGGACAATGGACTGGACAAGATTTTGAGTACAAGCACAGGTTTTCCTCTGAGTTGGACGCCAAGAAAAGGGCCTTCATCAATGTGATGCACCCCAATGTTGGACACATCTTTGGAAATGTGAAAGACTTGTCACACAGAAGTGGTGAAGCCTGGGACTTGAAGCGACGGGACTTGGTGAGGGTGCCAGTGTGTCGGATTTTGGCAGCAGGGTTTCCATGCTTGGATGTTAGTGGGCTGAACCCTCACAGCCGGACCTTGAGAAATCGACAGTGTATTAGCCAGGTTGCACTACGGACAGGAGGGGTGTTTTCAGGCATTGTGGAGTACATCAAGGCGATGATTTGTCGGAGAAGCCCGCCCGAAGTGATGATTTTTGAGAATGTCCTGGGCTTGAAGAATCCGCCGAGGGACGATCCCAATGGACCCTCAAACCTGGACATAGTTGGGCTGATGCTTTCTGGGCTTGGCTACCGCTTGCATGCCTGGCATCTTTCGCCACGGATGTTTGGGGTTCCTCAGTGTCGCCAAAGGGTGTGGACGACAGCAATCCGGACAAGCAATATGGAGGGCGTGCTGGCGGACTTTTTGGAGAGCTCTGAGATCCTAGCGGAGCTGATGTCCAGAATAACTGGTTTTCCAGAGTCAAAGCTGGTCAAGTACTTGGTCAACTCAAGGCAAGACTGTGAGTGAAGTCAAGTGATAGGGCAGGGCTCAGGGTCTGGGCCTTTTCCATGTGGAATAGTTTCTAACCTTGAAGGTTGGACCTCAAACTTCATCAATCACTCAACACAATATTCACTTGTCACATAATGCTACATACTTCAAATAGTTATTGAATTAAACTAATGACGGTTTGTATGGACATTGCCAGTTACTCATTGTTTCTATTTGTGCACTCATATCCTATCTGATATCCAGGAGTCGGGCACACATCAAGTTCCTTGAGACTGTGGCCGCAAGGAGGCAGCTTCAGAAGAAGAGGTATGCTGCAGCTTCAGTGAAGCAGCAAGTGGGCCGGACAATTGAAAAAAAGAGGGACATTGCAGTTCAGAAGAAGTGGAAGACAGCCTTTAAAGCTGCAGTGAAAAAGTATCCATATTTGGATACTTTGACAACGCGGAAACGTGCATTGATGTGCACAATTGGGGTTTCAGCCTTCCCTGAGAAGCAAATCAGGGTGGTGGACATCTCCCAGAACAAGGCCAGGACGAACCTTGTGTCGGGCTATGTGCCGTGCATCACCCCAAAGGGTGAGAAGTACTTGACGGACCGTTGCCGCCCTTTGCTAGGTGTGGAGGCACTGCGGTTGCAGGGCATGTGGCTTGAACTGGGCAATCCAAAGATTCATGACATGTCGGACTCTCTACTGCGGGACTTGGCGGGCAATGCTTTTGAGCAGAGCTGCTTTGCAGCAGTGCTGTGGTGCACCTTGGTTTTCTATGCCAAGATGCATCACCGACGGACTGCTGCCGGAATGCAGCCTCGGACACCAATCTACCTGCCGGACCCAATGCTGGAGAAGTGCGAGGACGACGATGATG
>CAXAMN010022229.1:0-27245 GCA_963970005.1 Durusdinium trenchii | reverse complement strand
CCTGTGATCTGTGGGAGGTTGAGGCCTCGCACTCTGTGACCTGTAGTTAGTTATGGTTATTGCAAAAGCTAATGGCAATTGTGATCGTAACGCCATTCACCACTTGACCTGTCATGCTGATGGTCCTGGGCATGCCAAGTGCAATGCTAATGCTGACGCTAATAGCAATGGTAATGCGAAAGTTAACGGGCCATAGTACTGTTAATGGCCATTCACCCTTGGCCTGTGGCAACGCTAATGGTATGGTGTTGGTAACGCCATTCACCCTGTAAGCTGTGGGAGCTTGATGCCATTCACCCTGTGCCGCTACAGGGGGGTCGGCAAAAAAAGGATATCACCAAAACAAAGCAAATTTTTTTTGGCCGACACCTCCCAAGATCCAGTGAACTAGGCAGACTACTACTCACGAGCAGGCAACGAGCACCTACCAACAACCACGAGGTCTCGCCCTCAAGGTCTGAAGGCCTTGAACACGCAAAGTCCTAAAACAAGCATTTTCGAGGACACTGGAAAACATACACCCATATATAACGTCCTTTTTCTGTTTCGGAAAACCCACCCTGTGTTGATGAAGAAGGGCGCATAAAATGAAGCCAAAGGCACTTCGAGCTTGCAGCCATAGGGCAAGTCGGTGTGATTGAGATGATGCACCAACCAATACCAGAGAAGATTCACGGATAGGTTCTGCGAGTTTGTAAAGGGAGCATAAAGCTTAACCATGCCATTCCGTCCTTGTGTGTGCGCGGGAGTGCTCAGAGACGAAGGCGGCAACTTGTGATCGTATTGGATCCCTGACGAGAGGCAATAGAGATTGCCGAACTTGAGCCGACTCGTTGAGTTGGGGCCGCGCGATTCTTGGGACTTGCTCTTCAGTGGGTGCCCGCTGTGCCCTTGTACTGCGGCGACAGAAGATGGCCAAACTTGAAGATCAGAATAGGTCGGGAACTCGCCTGAGTGATCGCGTCGCGGAACTTTGCGCTGGACGACCCATCCTGGCCGACGGCCGAAAAGGGCTTGCAAGCAGAAAGGGAAACCAACTGCTGGCTGGAGGCTACTCACAACAGACGGCCGAGTGTGTGGAGAGCTATACGGCGCAAGTACAAAGCCGCAAGTGCAAAGGCCATCGGTTCAAAGGCGCGCAAGATTGGCTTGAGGCCTTGGAATGGGACAGCCTCCACGAGAAAGAAGCCGAGGAGCGCAAGGTCTTCTAGTGAGCTGGGTGATGCTGTCACACAGCTGGTGAGCCACTTATTCTTGAAAGACTTCGATGTCGAGTGTTGAGCGGTCAGCTCGCCTCAAGCTAGCGTCGGCCTACGGTTGTCTTGTGTGTTCTTGGAATTGGTGCCTCTGTTGGCCTTCAAGGCCCAGGGGCGCGTTGACCCATCTCCCGGCTTGCTTGTCTGTTGTCTGCTGCTGAGCTGCTGCAGCGGTCGGCTGACATCTCTGGAGCTCTTCCCAACTCTTTGTGATTTGTGTGCTTGACTTACTTGCCTCACAGCTCGCGCCGCAGAAATGTGACTCCCTCTCACCCAAGCAGCTGGCGCAGCAACGCTCTTGGTTTGTGTGTGCTTTTCGCGCGCTGTAGTTGTACACCAGTCAGCTGTGCACCTGGTCCAATTCGCGTTGACCCTTGGCATAATACATGCCGCGCACGCCGTGACCTCTAGCAGGCAGGGCTTACCTGCTACGTGGGTTTGAAAGGAAAAGGACGCTTTTCGACTGCGCAGGCTTGCGAAATCTGGTGGGCTGGCACGGGCGCTTTTCAAGACCGCACTCTCGTTGTGGCGCCGTGCACGTTTCCGGCCTGGGTGATTCTTTTTCGTGGCGCGCGCAAGGGAAACCTCGTGCTTTGGTTACCTGTGATCTGATAGGTGGCTCGAGTGGCCAGTTGGCCTATAATCAGTGTCTCAAGCGCTCAAGGGGCTTAAATGCGAATTTGGCCTGTGAGAATGAGGGGCTGAAGCGGCTTAAGTCGCAAGTTTGCCCAGGGCCCACTTCCTCTCACGACCCGGCTGGTGCTGGGCAGCGCCCTAATCCGCGCAAGACCTTTTTTGCTAAGTCGCGCGGCAGGCAAGTGGCGGCGCAAGGTGCCGCTGCCAGATGTGTGGCCGTGTGCGCCTTGTGCTTGGGCGCTGGGGCCGCAGCGGCGTGCCGCAGCCAGATGTGTGGCCGGGTGTGCTTTGGTGGTTGGGTGCTTGGTGCAGCGGTGTGCCGCAGCCAGATGTGTGGCCGGGTGTGGTTTGGTGGTTGGGTGCTGGGTGTTGTAGGGTGCCGTTGCTAGATGTGTGGCCGGGTGAGCATTGTTCTGCTGTGGGTGGTTGGCTGGCGGCCCTGAAGCGCACGGGGGGGGCTTGGGAACTTAAGAGCGCCAAAATCGAGGGCAAATCCAACCTTATCAAGATGATATATCATATTTGCAGCAGGGCGCGCTGGTGCCAAGCGGCAGCTGCAGGTGGCCGCTGCCAATGTGTGGCCGTGTGTGCTTGGGCACTTGGACGCTGGTGACCCTGCCGGGCTGCAGCCAGATGCGCGGTGATGTGTGGCCGGTTGGCTTCGGTGCTTGGCTGCCAGGTATTTATGTGGCCGTGCATGCTTTGTTTGTCGATGGGTAGTTGGCTAACAGGGACCTGGTGGACAGGGGGGGGCGTGGGCAGACATTAAACTTTAAGAACGCCGAAATCAAGCCAATTGCAATCCAATCCCTTAAAAACAATTCTCGCTTTTTCGCGCGCGGGCCACGCGGCGGCTGCCGGGTGCCGCTGGTTATGGGTGGCTTGTGTGCCTTGGAGCTTGGGCGCTGGCGCCGCTGCCAGGTGTTTTGCCGGGTGTGTTTTGCCGCGTGCGCCTTGTTGGGTGGTGGGTGGTTTTCTTGTGGACTTGGGGCACGGGGTCCCTAGGAAGAACTCACACTTAAGAGCGCCAAAATCCAAGGCAATTCCACCATAATCAAGTGCAAAACCTTCTTCGCATTAATGCGCGCAGCTGGCGAGCGGCGGCTGCAGGGTGCCGCTGCCGACGTGTGCGCTTTGAAGCTTGGATTCTGGTGCCACTGCAGGGTGCCGCTGCCAGATGTGTGGCCGGGTGTGCTTTGGGCTGGTGCTGCGGCAGGGCGCCGCTGCCAGATGTGTGGCTGGGTGTGCTTTGGGCTGGTGCTGTGGCAGGGTGCCGCTGCCAGGTGTGTGGCAGTGAAATTTTGAGAGTGCTGAAGTCAAAGGAAAGTTCACGCGAATCAACTACGAAGCCATTCATTCGCCGCGCACGGCGGGGCTAAAGGCTTCCCCAGCCCCTGGCGCGCTGGGAACAAGACGCTTGATTTGGGCTCCAGAAGCCTGTTTTTGGAAAGGCGCTGGTCAAGAGTCAAGAGATTTTTTTTCAGGAAGCGCTGTGAGATGAGCGTTTTTTTAAGCTAGAGCCTAGGGCCAGACCTTTACCGCACAGGTTGGACAAAGAGGGTAGACGGGGCAGAAAGCAAAAAAACGAACCCGACTTTCTTTTTCATCCGCCCTTGGACGGGCGGCAGCGGCCCAGCAGATGGGAGCACACCGTATGTCAGGACTTGCGTGTCCTGACCTGTTCGACATGGATGCTAGAAGGCTGGTGCCCAATCAAAACTCGGGGCCGTTGAAAACACAAGGTGTAAATGGTTGGGCATGGATGAAGGTCGTGCCACATCATGCCGCCGCCCTTTTTCATGAACCCCGAAACATTGTTCCAGCCTTCCGTTCTTTCCATTGTTTCGCCGGGCGTGCTTTGAAAACCCTAGCAATTCTTTTCAGGTCAGCCCCAGCAAAGATTGCCGAACATAGAACATAATTGGAACTAGAACATTGTTTATAGGCCAATAGCTGGTGTCGCCCCAGACGCCCTTCTGACAAACAAATCCTGGACTTGTTTTTGTTCTGCTGGGTCGTCGTAGCCGTTTCTATTGTTCGTGGCCAGGCCTTTGGTCACCTTCACTTCGCAGGTGTGGTCGCCGTCGGCGGTTTGCGGAAGAGACGCGGTGATAGGGAAGATTATTGCTTAATTTTTGTGACCCTGGCGTCTTCTAAAACACAAATTTAAAAGCAACCTGGCAACCTTGCATTGTCGGTGGTGAGACCCAGGCGAAAGTGGCTATAGTTTCCCAGTTTTTCTGGGAGGGCTCCATGCAGCTGCGCAGCCACCCGGCCAGGCCAACCGGCCAGGCTTCAGGCAAGGATCTTGCGGCTCAGCAGGGGCAGTTTGGGGTGGCCGAGCTTCTTGGTGTCGCCCAGATCCCTGTCAGATGATAAATCCTCGAATTGCTTTTGCCCAGGGTTGTAGATAAGTGCTTGCGATTGGTCCGCTCGTGCTTCGACCAACTGCTGCGGATTTCGTTTGAAGTTGTCACGGCTTTGCGAAACACCCCTGGTGGGCTTGTGAATGTCGGAGCTGCAGGTGCGATGCAGATTGGTTGTTAGAGATTGAATTCGGAAACAAGGGTTTGGTTGGAACCCTGCCTTACGAATTCAAAACTGATTTTGAATTCGGAGGGGAGGGTTTTGAATTCGGACACCCCGAGCCTGTTTGCACACGAGAGCGTCGTTCTAATTCAAAACCCTCCCTTCCGAATTCAAAATCAGTTTTGAATTCGTAAGGGAGGGTTCCAGGGAAACCCTGCAGTCCGAATTGAAAACATTTTTTTGATAGCAAGACAATCTGCAGCGTGACAGCTGGAGCCTTTCTGTCAGGTCTGTCGCTGCAAACCCGTCGCAGCGATGGATGCTGACGACCGGTCATCAGACTCGTCAACCAGCGCAGGCTGCCGCCATGTGAGTTCCAGCAGCGGCAGCAGTGGGAGTTCTTCAAGCTCTGCCCTAACCACCCCTGGAGATGGCGGCCAGCAATGCTCACGCAGCAACCGCTCTAGCTCCAGAGGCGCTAGTAGGTCTCGCTCCAGCTGTTCGAAAGGTGGACACACGCCTTCATCATCGTCTGCTTTCACCTCACAGAGTAGCTCTTCTTCAGGGGTGCCGCCTGAACCCGAGCCCGACTCTGATCCGGACCTTCCAAGCTTTGAAACCAAAGAGGCCGACGAAGGCAGTTTCAGTGGCGGAGAGGACACTTCCACGGAGATCGCCAATAAGTGCCGTAAGCACCTTCTTTGGGAACTTTGCTGCAGCCCAAACTCTCGTCCGGCCCTAAGTCTCGGGCCCTTCTCAAGGCGCCCCTCCTTTTTCTATAGGTCTTGACGGTGTTGGTTGGACCGGCTGCCGTGTGTTTGTCCTTTCAAGCCGGCGCGGGGGGGGTTGCCGGCAATGACACTAGGAGGCATATTTCAGAAAAACTATTCTAGGCTTTAGTTCAGTTTAGATGACATAGCAGAAGCCAACCAGAACCCACAGCAGTGAAGGGGTTGAGAGTAGGCATGTCTTCATCCAGCGCTGGTGAGGGGACCAGCTCATCGTCTGATGCGGCTAGTGATGACGGCAGTGGGCTTGAAAGTGGGGCAGACTCAGCGGGCCCAGAAGACACCTCTCCTGTGAGATCTGGAGAATCCGCCTCCACCAGCTCTACGACATCGACGTCATCCTCCGAGCCAGAGGCCCAGCCAAAGGAAAAGCAAAGTCAGTGTAGCCATTCGCCGGAGTCAGATGCCACCAGCTCATCAGAGTCAGACGCTGCCAAAAAGCCGGCGGTGCTCGCAAAGCCTTTGGGTGCACAGCTAGAAACAACCGAAGCTCACGTCGAGCGGCATTGTTTCCCAGCCCATGTTCGTGATTGTGAACGGTGCCGCTATGTCAGAAACCGCTCTCAGTGGGAAGAAGATGCAACGTATGTTGACCCAAGGTCTGGTTTGAAACAGGTCTGGCTGGTGGAGCAACCACGTCCACTTCAAAAGCCTTGGCATTTGGGCTGCGCAATATGTATGCAGGCCAACATGGGTGGTCGTTTTGGCCGCTGCAAAGGTGGAGCCAAACTGTCCAACATCAGGCGGCATGGTGAATCAGCCGGCCACCGGGCCGCGCTTGCCCAGCTTCATTTGTCTTCAGACCGATTGGGCGCCAGCCCAGACTTGGTTGGTGAGGGTTTGACAGCTGCGCATGTGCTTTTCCAACGGGAGCTTATAGCCCATGGGGGCAGCTTTGAGTCATTTTCACGGTTCTGCAAGACTGCCAAATTTGCAGGCGCTGACTTGGGCTTTGGCTCTGTCGGGCCGAAGATTTCCAAGCAATTGACTGCTGTCTTGGCTGATATGGAAACCATGATCACAGGCGCTTTGTTGAGAAACACTTCTGTTCTTGGCTTCATGCAGGATGCGTTGGGCAGCCATGTGGCCTGCCGGCTTCGCATGGTCGTTTGGAAGCTCCCCCGATGTGTTGAGGCAGCACTTGATGGGCTTTTGCCACGAGGTGTTTTGGCGCTCGGCCCAAGAGGCCCATGGTTTGTGGACCGTTTGGCCTGCCTAGCTTCGCTTGGCTCTGATCATGGCGCTGGTGCAAAGAAGGCGATCATGAGGGAATGCTTGGCCAAGGTTAGTCCAGATCCCGCAACTTTCAAGCTCGCTTCTAAAGTCTTGCGTTTCTATGCCAGTGACGCATGCCCCACTGAAGTTCGTGCAGCTGAGCTGAGTCAGATGGAGGACTTTCCAAATTTGAAGTTCCACAGCACAGATGCATCGCATGGCTCCTTGGTGGCGCTTAAGACGGCCTTCCGCTCAGATCCGGAAGTGGCTTTGGTTGATGAGCTTTTGATTTCCGGCAAAAAGCCACCAAGCTTGGCCAAGTTGTTGCGGACAAGCAGCAAGATGCAGTCGTTTTTCAAAGAGGCAGAGCTTTCAGAAGCCGTTGCTGTGCTTTCTCATTTCGGCTTTGCTCCACAAAGATTTGACAGTCGAAAAGTTCCTTTAGGGCGCATAGCCACAAGGCTTCGCCAGGCCTTCGCGGCCCTGGCTGAAGAAGCTGAGCATTGCGGAGAGGAAACGCGGCGAAATGGAGCCACACACTTGTTGAACGAGCTCACTGGGGAGAAATCCATGCGCTTGGTATTAGGGGCCATGATGGCAGACCTGGCCCACGAACACTCCAAGCACGTCCACACAGGCGACAAGAACCAATGCGATCCCATGATGCTGGAAAAGGCCGAGCAGCTTTTCTTGGCCCGCCTGAAAGTCCTTTTTCAGGACGGTCTGATCCTGACATCGGCTGCCCGTCAGACCTTCACGGGACAGGTTCTCAAGTTCTTGTCGGAGCCAAAGCTTTTGTTTTTCAAGAAGAAGGCGTTGGTGCTCTCCTTGGGTGCTTTGGATCGTGACGACGAGCTTTTCCAGCCATTGAACCGCATGAGGTTGGTTGTGCAGGCTGTCACTAAGATGCTCCAAGCCTCGCGCCCTTCATTTTCCTGGGGCAAGAGATTCTTGAGTTTTTTGTTGCCGTCGCCTTTGCTGCTCCGTCGTGATGACCCAGCCCGGGCGCAGGCAGAGCTTTGGCAAAGCTATATGGGGTTGTGAGCTAGGCGGGTCGAAAGTTATTTTTTGGGGGCACTTTTCTGGTCCCGGCGCCAAAGTTTTCGTACCGCTGCATGGCCCCGTTTCATTTATCACCAAGTTTTTGGCAGGGGCAGTTTGGCCAGCTTTCGGGCTTCAATCCTTGAGACCCAAACACCCGCCCAGGAACAGCGGCTCCAAGAAATTCTTCGGGCAGGCTGTTGGGACGAAGCTTTGGCGATGAAAGAGCTCCGGACGCTGGCGGCTGTAGCTACTTCGCACTTTAAGCGAGGTGCCCGTGAGTTGGAGGCATGGGGTCGGGCTTCGGCAGATTTTCCTGAGCTTCCCTAAGAATCCTGTATTGAAAAAATTCAATAAAAATATTGAAGACAAACGGATTTCAATATTGTATTGAATTTGAGCCTAAAATCAATATTTTCATCGGACTTCAGCATCCAGCAATGCAGAAACAAAATATTGATTTTCAAAAAACAAAAATATTGAAAATTATATTGATTTTTGTCTTGTTTTTCTGGTTGTGTTTTCTGTAACTTTTTGGCTCTGAAGGGCATGGGACTTAAACTAGTCTCCAGTGCTTCTCACCAGTCTCACCAGCCAGCTGCCATGCAAAGGTGGTGTTGCAGTGGGGACATGTTCAAATGGCTCCTTGATTTGTTCAAAGCTAATGTGGCCCATGCAGATGCATCTGCACAAGCAGGGGGTGCACTTGCTGATGCATCTGCTCAAGCAGGGGGTGCACTTGCTGATGCATCTGCACAATCTGCACAGGCAGGGGGTGCACTTGATGATACGTGTGTGTGAAGAGGGCGCACTTCCTGCACTTCCTGATGATGATTCACCCCCATTCCTGCCTAGACCTATGGATCCTAGCCTGGCCAGGATGTATGAGGAACTCACAATAGATTCCACTCCATATCACCACCTGATGCTAGATCCAAGAAACAGAGTTCTCAGCTTCAACAGGAGGCCTTGAAAAAGGGCTTGTAAGGCCTTGAAAAAGGGCTTGTAAGGCCTTGAAAAAGGGCTTGTAATGGCCCTGGTTCCTGTGCATGTGCCATAAGCTTTTTTTGGCATGGCTTCTGAGAAGCACCCATGTCACACTTGGAGCCAATGTGCTTCCTCTCTATAATAGCCCTTGCGATGCCCTTAAGGGCATGCAAAATCAGCCATGCAAGAGAAAAAGATTTCATAGCTTGTTGCAATATAATTTGGAAGCATTCCTTAATTGCAAGCTTCTAATTCAAGTGGGTAGTGGGGTGACTGCAACTGTTCTTGCTCTTTTGCAAGGGCCCTGACAAAGGGCTTTCACCATTTACCACTCCATATTACCTCCTCATGCCCAGCAGGGCCTTGAAAAAGGGCTCTGAAAGAACATAAAGGCATCTACAGCCATCTACCCAGCCCACAGTGCCATCAAAGCAAAGCAGGTGGCAAGGTGTAAAGATTTCCATTCTGATACAATTTGCTGCAAGCACAGGCTGTCTTGGAAAGTGTGATTGCAAGCCTATGGCCATCCATCCAAGGTGCCTTGCAAAAAGGCCCCATGTTCATGTGACTGGCTGAATGCTGGCTTCTAAAAGTCACCATTGCCAACTTTGGCTGAACAGGATGTTCTGGAGGCTTGGGCCTGGACTTGGGAAAATGCACTATCCAAAAAGCATATGTGACAAGCATCTCAGCCTGTGTACTCCTTGTGCTTTTTATGCTTGCATGTTACAATCTTTGCCAAATAATGTTGTTTTTTAAGCTCAAGCGCCCAGAAAGTTAAATCCAAATCTTTGGGCCTTGGGGAAGGGCTCTGAAAAGGTGAAGGAATTGACAAAATTCTTTCCTGGTGCCAGATGAGAAGAGGTGGCTCCAGGAACAAAAAAAAGGATGTGATAGACATGGAGCACCTTCTGGACCTTTGGCAAGACCTAGGCAAAAGCACTCCAGAAGGAATCTTCCATAATTTTGGTGATTACAAGAGTGCTTGGGGTGAATGTGCACCCAGAGCTGACCTTTGCAATTTCCATGACCTTGTGAAAAGTATGCACAGGGTCAGCCCTGAATTGAACATTGGCTATGGGGATCTTAAGGAGGCAGCCCAAGCTCTGTTGCAAAGAGATCCCAGCCAAAAGCCAAAGCCCAACCAAAGCATCATGGAAGCTTCCCAGTATATTGCTGATAAACTCTTGATTGTCCAAAAACACATGAGGAACCTAGCTTTCAATGCAGGTCATGAAAGCAAGCTCTCCAAATTTCTTGAGAAGCTGACAAACTCAAAAGCTGAGAGGTTCAAGTGTTTAGTCAAAAGCCTCCAAGATGCCAGGGCCTTGGCAAAAGGCTCTCCTGAAAAAAAGAAAAAGCTAATGCCACACCTCTCAGAGGTCAGCACCCCTGCCAAAGATGAATATGGTTTGCCCTTGGTGCCTTGCAGCCAACAATCAGGGGATAGTATTCTAGATGATGAAGGCCATCCACTGCCTAGCAGAAAAAGAGACATCAAAGAGATGTATAAGAAGCCTTGCGCTTCCCCCAAGAAATTAGCAAAGAAGCCATCCACAAAAACAAAAACAAAAACAAAAACGCCTGAGAAGCCAAGCAAGGGCAAGCCAAAGCTGTATTTGACCAAGGGCACCCTCCAGAGCTACATTTGTGCAGTTGAGCCAGGGGAAGACAAGAAACATTTGTGGGTGGCCATCACCAAAAAGCAAAGTGCAGCACACAAATCTGTGGCTGAGCAAATCTTCAAGGACATGCCCTCCTCAAAGGAAGAAGCTTTGAAGATGAGGGATGATGCGCTCAAGTAAACATAGTCCACTAGGCCTTGAGAAAAGGCTTTTAAGACATTTGCCAAATGCCTTGCAAAAGGGCTGGCTGGCTAGACAGTTTTTGGCCAAAAAAAGGCTGTGCTTATGCCAGAAGCATGTGATCATGTTGTGCCCCTAGGCTGTCCGAAACATGTCAGCATGTTCAAACAAGTGCCCCTAGGCTGTTTAGGCCCAAGTGTCAAGTGACAACTAGGGCAACTGAAAGGGCCCCTGGTGCATATGCCAATGAGAAAGGCTAGCTGAATTTGAGGGCCTTGAGAAAGGGCTCATGGGTGCAACTTCAAAGAAGTGAATGTTTTACTAGCAAGAGATGCCCAACCTTTGCCTGAGCTGGCCTTGGACAAGTTGAACTTATCCATAGCCAGCTCAGGCAAAACCATGCACTGCAAGTGGTAGTTTTGGACCCAGCCTGCTTTGTAAGCCACAAATGGCTAGTGAACCTTGGGGCCCAAGTTTTGGGTCCCAAGGTTCACCAGCCTTAAGTGGAAGCCATACATGGCCAAGCCTCTCTGTGTGGAGGGGCCTTGAAAAAGGGCTCTTGGGCCTTGCAAAAGGGCTCTTGGTTGAACAAACCCATTCATAGGTTGGAAAAAAGGTTCTTCTATGCAAGTAAAGCTTGCATGTTGGAAGGAAACATATGTTTTCAATACCTTTTGGGATCTGTGTTTCTGCAAGCTTTTTAAAGGCTCAAACACACAGAACTAAGTATATAACTGACTAGCTTGCAGGGCCTTGAAAAAGGGCTCTTGGTTTGGGGGGCCTTGGAAAAGGGCTCTTTTTGCGCCATGGATGCTGACTGGAGCAGGGACTCCTCCAGGAGCAGGTCCTCCCACTCCCATTCCCAACACAAGTGGACAAGTTGGGCAGATGACACTGAGGATGAACAAAGTGAGCAAAAAGACCAGTCTAGCTGGGATTGGAAACAATGGGAGCAAAGAGGCCAGTCAAGCTGGGACTGGTGGAAAAATGAAAAATGGCAAGATGGAGGGTACCAAGAAAGAGAATGGGGCACCTGGCAGCAACACCAACCCAAAAACAAGAGTGGCAGTGAAAAAGAAAGGAGGAGATTTGCAAGAATACAAGCTCTAGAGGGACCTGCTGAAAAGGGCTCTGAGCAATATGATGTGCAAAGGCTCTCTGCAATGGGAAGAAGCAGGTATGAAAGGTTGGCCAAAAACTGGGATGCCCAAATGCAGAAGGCTTTAGAAGAAGAGCAAAAGGAAAAGAAACAAAAGGAAGAAGCAGAAGAAGCCAATAGACAGCAATGGCTGCACTGGATGGAATGGCAGAACTATTGGAGCAGCCAACAAATGGCCTATGATGCCAGGCAATGGTACTACCCACCAGGAATGGAGCATCATAACCCCAGCCATGCAGCCCAGCCCAGCAACCCAGCTCCAACTGTGGCACAGGCCAAACCCAAAGTCCATGCCAGCCCACAAGATGCCACACCCAAGGGAAAGGGTAAAGGCAAAAAAAAAAAGCCCAGCTCCAGCTCCAGCTCAGACAGTGGCTCCAGCTCAAGTTCTCAGCCTCAGCCCAAACAACCAGCAAGGAACAACACAAAAAAGCTGGATGTAGTTCCAGAGAATGGTGGTGAATGGCATGTTGTGGAAGGAAAACACAGGAAGAAGAAGGGCTGAGCAATGCATAAAAAAAGGGACTTGTAAAAAGTCTCTCTGAGTCCAAAGAAAAAGGGCTGAGCAATGCCTAAAAAAAAAGGGACTTGTAAAAAGTCCCTCTGAGTCCAAAGAAAAAGGCCTAAAAAAGGTCACAGACAGTTGTGCAGCTCTGACAAAATGCTATTGTCAAATGTCATGTTTGTTTTGCAATAATGAAGCATTTTTGTGCAAAATATTCAATCCACAATATATTTGTTTAAGAAGCAAGAAAAACACATCCACTCATAACCCCTCATAACCCCTCATAACCCCTCATAACCTCTCATAACCCCTCATAACCACTCATAACCCCTCATAACCCCTCATAACCCCTCATATTCCTTCATATTCTTACACATGTTTTTGTCGTTAAGTCACACAAAAAATGATGGAAGCATTTGTGGCTCAATTGAATGCATTTGTGTTCATCATGGGGCCAAAAAAGAGGCCTGCCAAGGCCATTGATCCACCTAGTTTTGATGAGGATGATGGTGAAGACACAGTGATGAAGAGGCCTTGTAAAAAGGCTTCCTCAGATCATGAAACAGAATCTGTGAAGGGGATCCCTGCCAATGAGTTGGTCAAAAGCCAAATTGGAAAAGAAGATTCTGAAATTGATGAATTTTGGAATAAGTTGAGCAAAAGAGAGCAGCAAAGCCTTTGGAAAAAATTTGAATTTCAAAGGCAGCAAGATGGAACTTCAAAAGAGTACCAGGACTTAACCAAAGGCTATGGCAGGAACCAGAAAGCCTTGTCACTCATGAAGGTGTACCTCAAACTGGGATCAACAAAGCACCCTGCATGGGTGCAATCCATGGCCAGCCTGAGGACCAGTGAGAGCTACAAAGAAACTGAAGAATGGATTCCACTTGAGGGTGCCCTGAAAAAGTTTGGCCCCACTGAACTGAAAGCCAGGGTTCAAGCAGGGACTATACAAGTGAGAAAGAGTCCAACCGACAACAGGTTTCCAGAGTTCCTGGATTCACAGCAAGTTTTCTCAAAGAAAACTGAAGTTGAGAAGGCCAGAACTGGTACAATGGATGAAAAGTGTACGTGGGAGGACTTTGCAGCCTTATCCAAGTTGAAGGTCACTGGCCTCCAGTCTTTGGATTTCCTTGCAGGTAATGATGAAAAAGATGATGATGATTCAGGCAGTGGCCAGGAGGAAGATGCAGTGACACTTGCCACAGGCCTCCTGGACCCCAAAAAGAAGAAACAACATGATGTAGCAAAGCAGGCACTGAAACAATTTGAAACTGCAAGTGCCCTTGCAGAGCAAAAGGGAACAATCCCTGATAAAACCTTGAATGATGCCAAGAAAAAGCTGAGAGCTCATTTAAAGAAAGTGGCCTCCAAACTTCCAGACAATGAACTCAAAGAAGAGGTCCAAAATGCTTTGACTACTTTGGATAGCCTTGAAGGGGCCAGGCTTGGGGTCATCAAGAAGGCCATGAACTCAGCTGCCCTAGTGGGCAAGAGGGCCTTGAAGAGTTTGACTGCCCAGTGAAAGGGCTCCAAATGGCCTTGGCAAAAGGCACCAATAAGAGGTCTTGGAAAAGGGCTTGCTAACTGGCCTTGGAAAAAGGCACAGCCCAAGCACAAACTCCAACTCATCCCCAGTGAAAAAAGAGTTGCTGTCTCTTCACTGCTGTCTCTACACTGGGTTCTTTCATGTGCTGCTTTCAGGACAGCCTTATTTGTTTACCAAAGCAGATTTGTGGCACAAGCTTCACTTTTCAAAGGTTTAAGGGACCTGGGAAAGGGCACCAAATGGGTGACCTGAGAAAGGGCACCACACACATGATTGTTTTTGAATCAAAGATGCCATTTGTGAGAGTAACTTTGCAGTTGGATGACACTGAAAATGTTAAAGTGTTCTTTTTTGATTATGTCAAGAACCAAGAGGTTCTGATGTATGATGGCATCTTCAAGCCTGATTGGCCAGCGCTGGAAAGGTGCCATGCAGATGCTGAAGAATTCAAAAAGCTGGTCAACTCAGACCCAGTTCTCAGGCTCAAAGTCTTGGGGTGGCTTGTTGTGGAGGGGATGGACATTGTTCATGCTGTAGCTGGAAGGGAGATCGACAATCCTTTAAGAAAGATATCAGGGCAACCATCCAAACTGTAGTGGGGCCCTGCCAAAGGGTTTTCAACAGGGTAAAGTAGCAGCTCACAGCTTCTCTTCCTTCAGCAAGCCTTTGGCTCGCACTTGGCTTTGCTGTGTGTATTACATTGGGCAGGGCCTTGCCAAAAGGCTCTTGTGTGTACATCACATTGGGCAGGGCCTTGCCAAAAGGCAGACTGCAATTACATCACATTGGGCAGGGTCTTGCCAAAAGACTCTGGGCACATTGAATGCCCAAAAAGAACAGATGGCAGAGGTGGAAGACATCAAAAAAAACAAAGGTTAGAAGGTCAAGAAACTGAAAAGGTATGGCCAAGTTTTGGTGGTTTGTCTCCAATCACCTACAAGCTTCTAGAAAAGTGGAGCTGGGGGAATTCATCAGCCTTGGAGCTGAATGAAATAGCTGGAGCTTGCCTCAACACTTGGCAGGAAGTGCCAGGTGACCTCCAGGCCTTGGCAGCTTGTGGCAGCTTCGGCCACAACCCTGCCAACGCCCAGAGAGACTTGTTGAGGCACCCAGCCTGGAAAACTCTCATGGCCCAGCCCATATACAGTCCAGGCACATTGTGTGACCCATCATGGGGTGGAACTATGTGACTTGTCGGTATTTTTGCCCCATGACTGGGTAGCCTGCTTGTCACAGAATCAATTGCTAGAGCATTGTATTGGGGCAATGGCAGACTGCAGAACCTTTTGGAAAGGGGTCAACAAGGAGGATCCAAAGCTCCACAGAAACCCCATCCTGATGCAGCAGAAGGAAGTCTTCATGCCACTTGTGGTTCATGCTGATAAAGGCCCCCATTCCAAGGTGGATTCATTACATACCATTACAATGTACTCATTGGCAGCACAGGACAAAAGGCTTGGGTTGGAAGAGAGCAGCTTCTTGCTTTGCAGCATCCCTAACTCTGCTCTTTTGAGCAAGAGCAAGATTGTTGAGTTGGGCCTGAAGGATGTGGAGCCTACAATGGACACTGTTGGCAAAGCACTTGCATGGAGTTTTAACTGCCTCTTCAATGGTAAACACCCCAGGGCAGACCAAAATGGGGTAACATTCCTGTCAAGCGACAGGCAATCTGTGGCTTCAAAGTCAATCTGCACAAATGGCATGAGGTTTATCATATGGGCCACACCTGCAGATTGTGAGCACAACAGCTTGGAGTATGGGCTTCCACACCATGGGGCAAAGCACCCATGTATGCGATGCAGTTGTGACACAAGCATTGCTCCCTGGAATGATTTTGGCACCAAAGCCAAATGGAGAGGCCTCCTTTACACTCCAGCTGAATTGGCCAAAAAACCACTCACCAACCACTGGCTCCTCAGCATCCAGGGGGGTGAACAGCTTTACCTTTGCATATGACTTTATGCATTGTGCTGATATTGGGTTCTCTGCTTCTGCAGTGGCAAATGTCTTCTATGACATTTGCTACAAGCACTTGGACAAACTGAAAAAGACAGGATCCAGAAGCTGAACCAATTGGTTACTGAAGCATACATTGCCCTCAATACACCCCATGATGTGAGGGTGAAGCGATTGACTTGGTCATCCTTCACTAATGCAGATGCACCCCACCAGCACTACCCAGGCTTGCTCCACAGTGCCGTCAAAGCCAAGCAGGTGGCAAGGCTTGTTCCAGTGGCTGCAAAGCTCTGTAAAGATTTCCATTCTGATACCATTTATTGCAAGCATAGGCTGTATTGCTTACAAAGCCTTGAGAAGCTGTACAACATCACACATAATGCTGCCATGTTCCTGACCAAGCAGGAAATCAAAGATTACCAGGCAGCCACCTCCAGGTTTCTCAGACATTATGAATGCTTGAGCAAGATCAGTGCTGCTTCAACTGAGAAGGTTGGCCAGCCCCTTGGACGATTATATACATGTTGGTAGCTTTCTTTAGCTTTTGCATCTTGTTCTGCTGCACAAATCTCAGGTATCAGTGGAGCCAAATTCCAAAGATGCACTACCAAGAGCACATCTCAGAAGATTGCTGCTTCTTGAACCCAGCAAGGGTCTGGTGCTACCCTGGTGAGCATCTGGTGGGAAATGCTACCAGGTTAGCAAGCGCATGCCTGGCAGGCCTTCCACCATGGCAGGTGAGCACCACTGTCTGCCTGAAGTATCAAATAGGCAAGCGCCTCCAACACATGATGGTGTTGTGAGGACCTGAAAAAGGTCTTCTGGGAAAAGTCTTTGAAGCTTCCTTGGTTGGAGCTGACAAGGACTTGCAAAAGGTCTTTGAAGCCCTTTGAAGATGTGATGCCCCAAAAAAGGCAAAAACATACCATTTTCATGGACCAAAATATTGAATTTTTATTTTCAATATTATTGATTTTACAATTGATTTTTCTTATTGAATTGGCACCAAATTCAATATCGCAATATTGAATTCTAATTGGTGATATTGAAAATGCACTTTTTATTGAATTTTTTCAATACAGGATTCTCAGGGTTTTGTGTGGCAGGGAGCTCGTTTCTCTTTTCTTGGGCTTCACCGAGTCCACGTGTGAAGTGGAAAGGTCTTTGAAGGAGGTTGGATTGCAAACGCTTCGTGAGAGAAGTGGCTTGCTAGACACAAGCCTGGAGAGTTTGCTTGTAGCCAACCAAGCGCCGCATGACTTTGTGTACAAGAAAAAGAATGCTGCAGGCGACGTGGTCCTGGAGCCCCGAGGTCGGTACCTTCCAGATCTCCTCAAGAAGTACCGGGACCAATTTGGCTACAAGCTGGCACGTGGAGACCGCAAGACCAGGCGGGATGCAGGTGTTGCAAAGGACCCGGAGGTTCTGAAAGCTGAGCGCAAGCGGCGGGGTCAACCCAAGCCGGAGGCAGTTCCTCAACTTAAGCTGTAAGGGGGCTGACAGCGGACGGTCTATTTGTTCTAAATTGAACCTGGCCCGTGTTGAAGAAACGTTTTTCTTTCAAATGCCCTGCGCTGATCTGCTGAGGAATTCTTGCGGGACCGTGAGGCCGCGATCGTTGCCATGGTCCAACTTGGCCCAGAAGAGCGCGAGCGGCTCACCAAGACCTCTTTGCTGCAAAGACCTGTTCCAAAGGAGAGTGAGCAGGAGCTGGCTTCTTTGAAGACCGTGGCATTTGCTAAGATGGAGGAGAAAGCAGACAAGACATGTCAACAAAAGCGAGACCGTCAGGAAGAGATTCTTGAAAGGCCAGAGCGAACTGCCAAAAAAAGTCGTGCTGAAGAGCCGCAAGGCTCGAGGTGGGCGGGGGGATTGAAGCCTCCGCAAGGCAAAGTTGATCGCCCAGTTCCTGGCGTGGCTTTGGTCGCAACAGCGCAGACCACTTCAAAGCTTCAAAGGCTTGGGTTTCGTGTTGTTCTTTTGGGCAGCGACCCGCAGTCAGGGGCAGTGAAGTTTCTGCAGGAGGCCTTCAAATTGGAAAGCCTTCGAAGCGTGACTCATTTGGTGCTGTGCACGGACTATGTGGCTGACAACCACGCTCTGCTGGGCGCAGCAGCCCGGCTGGCTGGTGCCTTTTTTTGCACTGAAGCTGCTTTCGCCAAATGTCCGATGAGCCCGGCGGGCCCAACAGGCGTGCAATTTCGCACCAGCTTGCGCAGACCCCGCGAAGTTTTTTTGCACGAGGATTTGGCCCGGCGACATTCCGGGCTCCCGGCCCTTTTGACGGCAGCATCTGCGCGCCCCAACTCAGGCGTGGCAATTGCGGCCAGTTTCAAACACTTGAAGAAGAAGTACCTGAAGTACAAGACCGCCCGGGGACCAAAGAGCAAACCGTGGCTTCAAATGCGAGCCTTGTTGCCCGATGGCTTGCTCCAGAGCAGCGCCAAAGAATACCCCCACCTTGCTTGTGGAACCAGCGCTTTTTTTGACTTCCTTCATGACCGTGTTGATCGTGATGCACTTTGCCCAGGGGAATGGTAAGCACTATAGGGCCCTGCACAGACAGGGCTTAGTGCGTCAAGGGGTGGCAAGGCCTGCGGCCTGCAGAATGAAAAAGATTTGAGCTGACCTCCCCGAAACATCGTGCGTTTGCGAGGATTCCGTTGTGTTAGTTGTTGAAATAGGTGCCTTGGAGAAGGAGGGCTTCACATTTTAGTTTTCCCAGCTGATCGCACCTGCTTTTATCAAAGGGCGACGGACATGTAATGAGACAAGGATACAAGGATTTAGGTGTTTGCTGCTTCATTGCTAAGTTGTGGCGAGTGACCTTCTAAAAACCAGTTCAGGCCTGCAAGGTCCTGACAATGGGCCCTGGTGTTTGCCGTCGAAACCAGGTCAGGCTTGCAAGGTCCTGACACAGGTTCTGTTTTTGTCTTCTCGCCCCCATTGGCCGCCCAGGTCTTTGTGCCACGTGGCACCACAGAGGCTTCAGCGGGGAACGCTTGACCTTGGAGACTGGCTACGACTTCAGCCAGGTACAGTGCGGCAGCGCCGCTGTCCGGCGGGCTCTCGCTTCTCGGCCCCGACGTTCCTGGATCAGCGTGCCCTGCACTGCCTACACCATCATGCAAAACCTGAGGAAAAAGACCTTGCAGAGCCAGAAGAAATTGAAGAGACAAAGGCTGCATGCCAGGCGAATCATTCGCCAGACACTTCGCGTGGCTCGGGCAACAGTTCGGGGCGGCGGGGATCTTTACTGGGAGTGGCCGCTGCGGTGTCGGGCTTGGAAGCTGCGCTTGATGCGCAGGTTGGAGCAGTGGCTTGGCCGCAAGGGCAAGACCGTGTTCAAGGTCAGGGTCGACGGCTGCCAGTACGGGTTAAAAAACCCAGCTACAGGAAACTACCTTCAAAAGTCGTGGCTGTTGCTCACGACGGACGCACGTTTGCAGCAGGTCTCCCGCGTTTGTTCCCGAGAGCACCGCCGACAGTTTGAGCACGAGCCAATCCAGGGCCAAGCGTTGACGAGCAGCACAGCTTTTTATCCCCAAGGGTTGGTGGATGCGATTTTGTCCTCTTGGGCCTGACTGGCCCGCCAATGTGTGGCTCCAAGCCCTCGCGCGCTCTCGAAGCAGCCCATTTGAGCCGTAGAAAGTCTTCAAAACGGAGGGCGGGTTTGCCACGTGTGGCGGGAGGGCCAGGACGTCGCAACTTGGCAATACAGCTTTGCCGGGCCGAAGTCGCATGTTCCAGCAACTGGGGGCGGGTTGTAAATTGAAAAACCTGTTTGGCACGTTTTGTGAAGGAAATCCACCCTCAGCTTGTTCAATCTGAGCTTTTATGCAGGGGAGCTCGTCTATTTCATTATCGGCATGGTCCGCCCAAGTTTGGTCCCCCAGGTCAGGTCTCCTGCCCTTCCAGACACTGTGGTTCCGGACCGTGGTTCCGGACCTGGGTTTGTCCTGGCGCCTGCCAGGCTTCAAAAGGATGCGCGGGGAGCCAGCCGCGGTGCGTGACGTCAAATTTTGGGTGGGGTGAGAAAATCGTCTGGCCTCAGCACGCTTCCAGGGTGTCGGTGGACTGAGAACCACTTTCAAGAAATATCTGAAGACTCTTTTGTTCATGCTCTGACTATCAAAGTACGCAACAAACACGACATGTATTTAATGTAGTTACGTATGTACCATATATATAGTTTGTATAAACATAACATATCTAATATCTTTTTTGAAGGGTTTTCATTGGTGGTGCCTACCAACCTTTGTTGGGCCAAGCAAGCCTGCGTGTGGTGCAAGCCACGCTAGCAAGGGCCAAGGGCAATTGTCAGGAGTTGTAGGTCCTGACCTAGTCTTCTATCTCTTTTGATATGTTTCTTGCTTGGGTTGACCAGCCACCGTCCGGCCGAGACGGGAATGCAGACTTCAAGGTATTGGTTTGGCCCTCACTGTTGCGAATAGTAGGCCACGCCCCCACCGCGGTGTTCGGGTGTTCGGGTGGTGACTGACGGACGGCCACCGTTGCCGTGGAAGGGTTGTTCCGGTGGCCAGGGTTGGCAAGACTAGGGTATGGAAGGTTATGGTTTCTACAGGGATTGTCGAAGGGATTGGGAAGCCGCGCGGCCACGCGTCGAGTTTTTGACAGCCGGGTTGAGGGTTTTCAAGGGCTTATACCGAGCTGTTTTTCAGGGCGACAGCCTGTCCTGGTGTTTTGCTTAGAAACCTCTGGACTAAAGCCAGGGGAAATACATTGACCCATACACATGCACCCACACATGTGGGCGCTGTAGGCTCCGCAGGTTCTTCGAGGGCCGTTCCTCGGGATCGCCTGGGCCGAGTCAATTTGAGGTTGCGTGTTAGGAATTACCGGTCCTGACCCTAGTGGCGCAAAGGTTGTGTGAGAAAGCGCTTGGCCACTTGTCTGGCTCGCTTGAGGGGGGCACTGTCGAAGACATGTCCCAGAGAACTTGCCTACCTGCCCCAGGCAGGGAGGCCGGGGCGATGATCCCAAAGGTTCCCCAAAAAAGGTGGTGAGTGAGCAGGTCTGTATTACTACTCAGGAGGCCCCAAACCGAGCGACCCTCAACTACTCAGGAGGCCCCAAACCCGAGCAACCGTCACGTTGGCCCTCAAGGACCCCCTTCGCAATTTGAAGCCGTAGAACCCCCTTCGCAATTTGAAACCTTAGACAGGGCGCAGACCGAAGCATGCCGAGCGCAGCTGAGAAGCGATGGGCAGCGCTTTTGTGGTTTGAAGACCCCGGCAGACTTCATTTGGACGGCCGCTGGAAGGTGGCCGGGTCCTTTCCGGCCAGGGCGGCTGTCGTCGAAAAGCTCGAAAGCCAGGATTCTCCTGGCAGGTTTGTCGTCCGCAAAAGGACCACCAACGCCGTGAAGGAGGTCCTCATCCTTTCGAAGTTTCTTGCTTTCAGGTCAATGAAAACATGACAATTAATGGCTATATCTAGCGTGATGGTGGTCGACCATAGGAAGCCCATTTTGTTCATCTGGTTTTGGCTACGGGGCGCTAGTGTGTGTTTTCCTGTGTTTTGTCGTTTTTTGATGTTTTTTGATGGTTTCAAGTTGTCATAGGTCTAGCGTTAGTATGGTATTGTAAGCTGTCCTGGACGCTTACCAGAGAAGTTTGGAGCCTTCTTTTGTTACAACCATTCACCGTGGACCTGTGGTAGCTTGGTGCCATTCACCCTTGACCTGTGGCACCAGTATTGCAGATGGTGATGATAGTAGCCATGGTGCCTGTAATGCCACGCATCGACCTGTGGTAATGCCATAACCCTTTGACCTGCCGGGGCTTGATGCCAATGCTGATGGCGTTGGGAAAGCTAATGGCCCCGGTAATGGCCATTCACGCTTGCCGTGTGGCAATGCTAATGGCAATGGCAATACTCCTGACAATGGTTATGGACTGCCATTCACCCTTTGAGCTGCAGGAGGTTTGCGCCTTGTGACCTGTGGCAGCTCGATTCCATTTACCCTTGACCTGTGGTAATGGCAATCCAAAGGGCTATGCTTATTCTAATTGCAGTGGAAATGCTGCTGGCAATTGTGATGGGCTGTGGGACCTTGATGCCACGCACCACACCATGCGAATGGGAACGGTACTGCTGTCCCTGTGGGAGCTTGATGTGATGCTGCTGCTAATGCTAAGGCTCACAAGGTGCAAAGGTACAGTGCTAGTGCTGATGCTAGTAGCAATGGTACTGCTCATGGCAACGCTAATGGTATTGGTAAAGGCCGTTCAGCCTTGACCTGTGGCACTGCTATGTGGGAGCTTGATGCCATTCACCATGCTCATGGGAACGGTAAGGCCATTTTCCATGCAAATGCTTATGGTTGTGGCATTGCTATTGGCAAACCTACTGCTGATGCCAATAGCAGTTGTAATGCTGATGGTAATGGTGGGGGTAATGGCCATTCACCCTGTGAGTTTGGCAATGCTAATGGCAATGGTAATTGCATTCGCCCGATGTGCTGTGGGACCTTGATGCCAATCACCCTGTGATCTGGGGGCGGTTGAGGCCACACACTCTGTGACCTGCCTGTAGTAATGGCGATGCTAATGGCAATGGAAATGCTTATGGCAATTGTGATCGGAACGCCATTCACCCTTCAATTGGTGAGGACTTGATGCTCCTGATAAATGCTGATGGCACTGGGCATGGTAATGCTAATGCTGATGCTAATAGCAATTGTAATGCGAAGGTGATGGCGCATAGTACTGGTAATGGCCACTCACCCTTGACCCGTGGCAACACTAATGGTAACGGCATTTTTAGCGCCATTCACCCAGTAAGCTGTGGGAGCTTCACGCCAGTCACCCTGTGACCTGTGGTTCGGCCATAAAAGATATTACCAAAACAAAGCAATTTCTTTTTGGACGCCCCCCCCCGAGATCCAGAGAACTAGGAAGACTACTCCTCACGAGCAGACAACAAGCACCTACCAACAACTACGAGGTCTCGTCCTCAACGGCTGAACGCCTTCAACATGCAAAGTCTGCAAAGCCCTAAAACAAGCGTTTTCGAGAACACTAGAAAACCCACACCCGTATAACGTCCTTTTCTGTTTGTCTAAGGTGGGTCGTAAACAAAATGGCAATCGAGCGACTGATTTGCAAGCTTGTCAACTTTGCCAGTAGTTTTAGATGACATGATGACAAAGCTGTCGCTCTTCACATTGAGTGACTTGCGCAGACCTTTGGTGTGCCGAAGTCATTGTTCTATATAAACATCTTCTTGATAAAATGAGGGGGTGAGCTTCTATAGATGTTTTCTCGGCTATAGCTCCGCTTCAAGAGCCCTTTCCCAGCAATTCTGCCTTTCAAACGACATGAGAGAGGCCCTCATGCTTTCAAAGGTCCTTGCTTTCAAGACTGGGACAGAAACGTATTTTTTCTGCACTATAGCCGTGCTACATTCTTGTTCCTTTTCGAGCAATTCTGCCTTTCAACCTGTCAGGTTGTCCGGCGCGCAGAATTTGCCGGTGCTCGTGACGGTCTCCAACCAGGGGCTTGTGTTGGCCTACCACGGGAACGCTTAAAGTCACACGTCCCCCTCTCCTTGGCGGATGCCCACACAATAGCGGGGCAGTTAGCGGAGGCCCTTAATTATGTGCAAGCACAAGGTCTGGTCCATTGTGCGGTCCAGCCTGACAATGTTGCGGTTGAGCAGCTGGAGCAGGGCCTGAGGGCGACCCTGCTAGACTTCAGTGACGCAGTGGTTGCTAGGCTTTGCTTAAGAATCCACGCTTTGAGTTTTGCTCGCACCTTTCCAGGTGCTCCCATCTTCCCCGAACCACCCCAGGTCGAGGGCCATCTTTGTTCGTCAGAGATGAAGCGCTTGAACCACCCACCTTTCCGCCCTCCAGAGTTTGCGCAGCTTGGATTTCCTATCTCTAGCGCCGCGGACGTCTTCAGCTACGGCCACCTTTACATGTATATGATTTCTCCGTCCCAAGGTGCTGTGACAGGACTGCTTTGTTCGAAAAGGGGTTCGCGAGGTTTTTACCAGGAGTTACCCAAAGTTGGCCGGTCAAATCCTTTACAAACTGAGCCTGTCCTGCAGGGCCCTTGCCAGTGCCTTTCTTCAAGGCTGCTTTGAAAGCGGCGCCCGCTGAGAGATGCAGTTTTTCTCAATTGCGCGAGGCTTTGGCTGCAACCTCTTTGACGACAGGTGGGGGGCGCCTTTCCTGTGGCGCTTACGGATCCCTTGCAAGCCTTTTATTGAGGTAAGTTTGGGGCTATGGAGATTATGTGGGACTGCGTGCCATTGAAATCTGGAATGAGCATTTTATGGAGAAGGCTCTTTTGGGGGAAGGAATGACAAGATGTTTTGACGTTCTATTGAAGTTTGGTTGGCAGGGTCTTGGCCATAGAGGGTGAGCCTCTATAGTTACATTCTGTAGTTGCGTTCTATACAGGTTTGGTGGGCTGGTGGATGGGTTGAGATGTTTAGCTGGCCTGCCTCATTGATTGTGTTTTGCACAATACAGACACCCTTAGTGTTGGTCTGTGTAACCCAGGCCACGCTTGTTTGTGTGCGCAACTTGCAACTGGATCTGGGTTTGCATTTTTATATAAACCTCTGGCCGGTCATGTTGTAGAGATTTGGTCCTGTGCCACTTGCCATGAGTTATGCGGAGACCATTTCTCTAGAAAATGACCGGCAAGTCACACCATGGCAACACCAACGGGGTATTTCAGAAGCATGAACTAGAAGAACCAGAGAAAAAGAATGAGGAGAAGATGAAGAGGAGACGAGTAGGCAGAAGAGAAAGACAAGCAGAAATAGGAGAGAGCGAGAGGGGAGGAAGTGAAATGCAAAAAAAAGGCCTGAGGCTGCGGCCCCTAACAAGCGTGAGTTTTCAAGCTTGTGTCAGAACTTTTGCCCGGGAAGCATGCTCAAAGACTCTATGTGCTAGTTTCTAACTCTTGAGGCGTGTGGCCCCTACCTCTCCAAGATGTGCTGCGTTTAAACCCCACCTGAGGTGAGGTTCAGGCTTTAACTTTGGGATTGCCAACCGTTTCATCCTGGCGACCCGCCGAGAATTTACAGCGGTCCTGGTGTTTGGGCCTTACTGTTGGTTTTTACGGGTTTCACATGGTTTCACATGTTGGCATCTTCGCGCTGAAGGGGCGGTATAAGCATGAGAGGGGATATAGGCTTTTCAGGTGCACCCTGACTTTGGAGGAAAGGCCGTCTAGTCAACGTGCTTCTGCTCTCCTTCTGCCGCAAGGCGCTGGCAAAGTGCCAGAGACTGCGCTGAAGCGCGCCGGCGGCCGCAGGTGGCTTTTCGAACTGCAGACTACAAAGCAGATGTTTCGGAAGGTTTCGGCCGCAGTTGAGGAGAGTTGTCGGCGCGCACCTAACACCCTGATGCGCTGACGTGATTGTTTTTGTTGTCAGCATAGTATACCAGTAAGAGTTTTTTGTTGAGAAACCACAGCGTGTGGATCCTTCAGGAAGCTGTGAGACACGGCTATGCCGTAGAGCGTGTGGAGAGTGATGAGCCGTCTTTGGTGCTTCGCCTTGTTTGGAAAGAGGCACGGACATACAATGCTGTGCAGGCTTGGTTTGCCAAAGCGGTCGGTGACATGAAGTCGGTGGAAAGGACAGTGACGCCCATTGACGATGCAAAGGTCGGAAAGAGCATGTGGCAGCTGGTGGGTGGGCGTGGCCAGACCACCATTAGTGCTGAGGCACTGGAGCCGGGCTTGTTCACTTTCCTCCTTGAGGACTTGGCCAACTACGAGGTACCAACAGATCCAGCGAGCAGATTGGAAGCTACTGCGACGACTCCGTTGCAGGTGTTCTTCAAGGTCGTGCCCTCAGCGCCAGACACAATCAACGGCGCGAAGGCCGCGGCAGCAGGTGTCTTGCCTCGCCTCGATTTGTTCCGGAAGGCGTGGTGCCTGAAGAACGAGCAGGCCTTGAACCACTGGCAGAGTGTCGTGCGACAACAGGTGAAGCGTCAGCAGATCGACTCTCCGAACGCTGCCTTTTTTGAGGATTCCGAGATCGAGGAGTGGGCCTTGTGCTTCGGAACGTTGCAGATGTATGCACACCAGGAGACCTTTGTGGATGGTGCGGAGCACTACGATGGCGGGGCGTCGCTGATTCATGGCTGCATCACATACAGGGGAACTCGCGGCGTCAGGCTTGTGTGCCAAGATGGCTCGGAGGAAGTGCTTCGAGTCAAGCCAGGCACGATCTACTTCGGCGACCTGAGCGCAATCTCGCACAACACAAAGTTCAACATCACAGATGGCCACTCGTGGCACGAGGGTGGGTGAGCGTTCTAATTTTCACATCTGTTTTAAAAATTGTCAGCCCTCTGATTGCAAGGCTTCGAGACCGGGGCTGCAGAGTCATGCGCGAACAATCCACCATATTTCTCATTCGTTCTGGGACTGGATGGTCTGTTGGTCAGAGATATGCCGAGCTTGTTGCTGTGTGTGCAGAGTCTCTGAGGCCACCAGGATCACATCACCGTGCAGCTGCGCAGCGGCTGTTTCCGAGCAAGCCGTGCCACGAGTTCAGGCCGTTTGGCTGGTGAAAAGGTGGTCCAGGTAGTTGCACCCGGAAAGCATCAGGGTAAACCAATCAAGACACCGAAATTCCAATTCCCTGTCGATAAAGGGTTCAGAACTTGCAGCGCTCATTTTCTCAAGCTGCGTGCGAAAGACAAACCAACTGGGGTTTGGTGCAGTTGACTGCGTTGAGCCTGTGAGGCCCCAATCCGCTTGCGCTGCGCCAGATTTGCCAGCAGACGACCGCCAGGCTGATCCCGCTGCTGCAGCTGCCAACGCTGCGAGATCTCATCGAGCTGGATGAGGTCAGGCGGTGGAAGCGGGCGATCCTCCCTATCATGTCCAAAACCTTTTTCTAAAGCCTTCCACTATTCAAAAAAAGGAATTAGCCAGAACCCCCTGCCACTTTGTTCATCAAGAAAGGCATTTGCTCAGGGGTTGCGCTTCAAATTGCAGGATCTTCAGACAAGATAAACTCATTGAACCTGCCGCTTGGGTTCTCCCTCTCCAGGCTGCTGCGAGCGGCCTTTTCAAGCGCCGGCGGCTGACCGGCAAGACTGCCGGCCGTGGCTGAGCACGGTGCTGTAGGGTGAAAAAGTTGGTGGGGCTGTGAGGGGAGGAGCTAGAGAACACAGAACCACTCCAAAGCAGATCCTAGCTAAGTAAAGGAAGATTCCATGAGCAATTTTTTCCAGTGGAAAAAACTTTTCACAATTGAGGACCCAAAAACAAATTTATTATTGAGGATCAGGTGCCTTCCTGGTCTACTACCTTGAAAATTTGTTTAGCAGCAATGTTTTATAAAGGGTTTAATTGGGGAATTGGTGGTTTTGGTCAGCTGTCAGTTTTGAAGAAACCTAGAGAAAGCTATATCCGCTAATGAATCATAATCATTGGCCTCAGAAGGAATTCAAACCCTTACTAATTAGGTTTCCAATTTAACCATTTAGGGTCCAAAAAGAAGTTAGCATTATTCAGGACCCATTTTTCAAACAGGGGGGTCTAAATAAATTTGGAAAACTTTCGCATTATAGAGGGACCCTTTACTAATCGAGATCCAACATTGCGTAGCTCCAGTTGGACCTAGTAAAACCTGGTCTTTGAGCTTCTTGAATCTGAGTAGTAGTGATTTGGAAGACTAACTCCAGCAAAATGAGGTCATTCACTTGTAGGGATCGACTGTCATCACCTCCATTTGATGTAAAAAATAGCACGAGGGTACTAGGTCGGTCCCCCCGCATTCCGATTAACTGGATCAAAGAGTCAGTGGATGATGTC
>CAXAMN010022228.1:1032275-1047897 GCA_963970005.1 Durusdinium trenchii | reverse complement strand
CCGCAACCCAATCACTACGCATTTCTACAAGTGCAGTGTGTGTGTGTGTAACCCTTGGAGTCATAGGGATCCTTCCGGATTTGTTGAATATTGTGGCAGGGGGGCAATGAACACTTTGGAAGGCATTGCCCAACGAAGACCCTTCCATCGTGTTGTGATATTCCTGAGGGACGCCTCGGGAACGTACCTGCATTTTTCCCTTTCCATTATGAATGGCGAGAGGCTAAGCCAAGAACCCCGAAGAGTTGAAGCTTTGATGTTTTCTTGCACTGCAGATGTGAGCGAACGACGTCATTCTGTCGATCGATCGTCCGGTTGGTTCCTCTAGCATTGATGGCCTCGCTGAACTTGATGGACCTCCACTTCCTTTTAGGTTTCCTTACCTGTACCCTTAGGAATTGGAACCCTAGGCCGGCGTGTGGCACCGCAATCAAGTCAGTACGCATATCCATGAGTGTCCCTTGCTCTGGAAACGTACGTGCCCACAGCGGGCAGTAGCTGGCTTATGCCTCAAGAAGTGGGATGTTTGTCTCATCTTTGGAATTCCAAGTTGGCTCATGCCTTTACGTGACCGCAGCGGTCAAAGCAGCCAGCCATTTTGGCAAGGCACAAGGTGACCAGAGCGGTCGAAGCCAGTTTTAGGTTCATTGGAACCTGTTGCGAGCTTAGTCCCCCCTCCTCCCCTTCCCTTCCCTTTTCTTTCTTTGCTTTCTGGGGTTTTCCTGAATGGAATACTCAGGATCTCCCCTCTCTTTCTTTGGTGTGTCCCTGGACGATTGTTCGTAGCTGGGAACACCTTCCTTTCTCTCCTCTCCCTCTCTCTCCCTCTCTCTTTCTTTCTCTCTTTCCTCTCTTTACCCTCTTCCTTGGGTGTCCCTGGATGCTTTCGTCATAGCTGGGAACCCTTTTCCTCTCTTCCTTTGGTGTGTCCCTGGACGCCTGTGTCGTAGCTGGGAACACCTTCTTCCCCTTTCCTTTCTTCTCTTTCTTTCTCTCTTCTCTCCCTACCCCTCCCTCCCGTCAGGACCTTCGTGTGGGTTGCTACTAGGGGCTCCTGGCCTTACTACTTGGACGCTACTTTGGTGCTTCTAGGGGTTCCTGGCCTTACTACTAGGCGCAAAGAGATGCCTCCCCTCGGGGAGGCGTGTGTGTGTGTAACCCTTGGAGTCATAGGGATCCTTCCGGATTTGTTTAATATTATGGCAGGGGGGCAATGAACACTTTGGAAGGCATTGCCCAACGAAGACCCTTCCATCGTGTTGTGATATTCCTGAGGGACGCCTCGGGAACGTACCTGCATTTTTCCCTTTCCATTATGAATGGCGAGAGGCTAAGCCAAGAACCTCGAAGAGTTGAAGCTTTGATGTTTTCTTGCACTGCAGATGTGAGCGAACGACGTCATTCTGTCGATCGATCGTCCGGTTGGTTCCTCTAGCATTGATGGCCTCGCTGAACTTGATGGACCTCCACTTCCTTTTAGGTTTCCTTACCTGTACCCTTAGGAATTGGAACCCTAGGCCGGCGTGTGGCACCGCAATCAAGTCAGTACGCATATCCATGAGTGTGTGTGTGTGTGTGTCGTTTCCAAAAAGACCCAAAAAGCATAAGTCCTCCAAAGCGGCAGAACGAACATGGTGAATATTTTCGACATATCGTGCTAGTCTTAGTCGTTGTTTCACAGGGGTCTGCCTTGGAGTGTTGCCATATTCAACTCGAGGATGAAGAAAAAAGAACGAGTCCCTCAAGAGCTGCTCAGTTCCGGCCCCGGAAGCGGCCGGAACAATCTGAGACACGAGCCCGTCAGCCCGGCCGGTTCGTGGTCAATCCAAGTTCAAGGTGCCAGTCAAAGCATCAAAAGCTGAGAGTGACCAACAGGTTTTCGTCTTTTCAAACTGCACTAGGGTGAAAAAGACCACGCCCAAAACATCCTCATATTCTTCCCTCCCCTCTTCGTTTTTCTTCTTTCAACTCCCCCAAAAGGTCTGCCGCTTCCTCCCGCGGCGCCGCCCGCGCCACCTGTGCAAACCAGCATCGACCTCCAGGGGTCTCCAGCAAAGTTGGCACCGCGCACGTCGGCCTTGGGATTGTCACCGATCATGTAGATCCTTGGGAAGACGCGGACAGCAGGGGACGGGGAACGGCGGCATCGGCCGGGAGACCGGGCCTTGGGTTGGGAACATGTGAGGGGTTGGTTGGGCTCGCCTGTCGCGTTGTTGCTTCGCGCCAGCCAGGCAGCCAACTTGGCAGCCACAGGCACATGAGGCACATGAGGCAAAGCAAGAAGCTGCAGTGACTGGATGAAAACGAGTGGATCTGTCAGACATCCCATCGCAAAACAAGTGGTACCCGAACCGAAGGAACGAACGGGACGGGTCCCAAGACCGAACCAACGGGACCCTGGTAGCCCACCCCTTAGTGGAGTCCTACTCTTCTATATTCGTTCCAAAGCAAGCCATCCATGCTTCTAAAGCAAAAGCACTACCAACCACCCACCAACTCTGGCACCAGCCACCCGGATGGTCAGGTGACTGCTCGAATTCGTTGCTCTTGGCCACTTGGGACAACAGTTGGCGCGCAGCTTGGAACTGCACCGCATAGGGCTTGCCATACTCCTGGCACATGTGGCGCCGCCAACTTGCCAGGCTCATATGTCATACGGCCCTCCCCTCCAACTCGACGAACTGGCGACCCGACCCGTTGCGCTGATGATTTTCTCACTGCTGGGGGAATTGGTTGGGGTCACATGTGTGGCATATGCGTGGCATCTGGAGGAGTTTTTTCAAGACCTTTGAAGCGAGTCTGAATCGCTCAAGAAAGAGAGTGGGCGCTGTGTGAGAAAAGTTCCAACGCTTGATCTTCATGGAAGTGTCATGAAGTGTCCATGTTCACACAGACCAGTGTGATCACTACTATTGGTGGAGAAGCTCTTCCACAAAGCACCTGGAAACCCCTGAAAAAAAACAAGATGGAGCCCACAAACCCGAATGCAAACACGATCGAAAAGCTACATATGTCCAAATGACACTCTTGTAGGACACTCTTGTGAGACACTCTTCTGGGACACTCTTCTGGGACACTCTTGTGGGACACTCTTGTATGAAACTCTTGTGGGTCACTCTTGTAGGACACTCTTGTGGAACACTCTTACAGGACACTCTTGTGGGACACTCTTGTAGGACACTCTTGTAAGACACTCTTGTAGGACACTCTTGTAGGACACTCTTGTGGGTCACTCTTGTAGGAAGCTCTTGCGGGGCACTCTTTTGCGGCACACTTGATACCACGAATCATCCCGCTCACCAGCGACACGCCGCGTTTACGCCAGCGTATTTCGCGCTCCCCAGTGGCACGGCGCCACGCAAATGCACTTTCCACCAAGGCCGCGCAAATCCCAATAGGACGACATCGCGAACGTCGCGTCGCCACACAGTCTGCCCAGACACTAGAAGCAAACATGTCACGCGATACCGCAAATCATCCCGCTCACCAGCGACACGCCGCGGTGAAGCCAGCCTGTTTCGCGCTCCCCAGTGGCACGGCGCCACGCAAACACACTTCCCACCCAGGCCGCGCAAGTCCCAATGGCACTGCAACATCACGAACGTCGTGTCGCCACACGGTCTGCCCACACACTTGAAGCAAACATATCACATGATACCACAAATCATCCCGCTCACCAGCGACACGCCGCGTTTACGCCAGAGTTTTTCGCGCTCCTGAGTGGCACGGCGCCACGCAAACGCACTCTCCACCAAGGCCGCGCCAATCCCAATGGCACTGCGACATCACGAACGTCGTGTCCCCACACGGTCTGCCCACACACTAGAAGCAGTCACACGAGCGTTTCGTACGAGACTTCCTCCAAAAGTCACGCTTCGAGGCTGCAAGACGAGCGTTTCGTACGAGACTTCCTCCAAAAGCCACGTGTCAAGTCTCCAAAACGAGCGGTTCGTCCGAGACTTCCTCCAAACGTCACACGTCAAGTCTCCAAAACGAGCGTTTCGTACGAGACTTCCTCAAAAAGTCACACGTCAAGTCTCCAAAACGAGCGGTTCCCACAAGACTTTCTCAAAAACTCACATGTCAAAGTCTGCAAAACGAGCGTTTCGTACAAGACTTCCTCAAAAAGTCACACGTCAAGTCTCCAAACCGAGCGTTTCGTACGAGACGTCCTCAAAAAATCACATGTCAAAGTCTGCAAAACGTGCGTTTCGTACGAGACTTCATCCAAAAGTCAAGCGGAAGCACCCATCGGAGCACACACATCACGCAACCCTGCCAAGCAGTTTCGCGAGTCCAGCCCCTCCAAACAACACCCGCTCACACGCCCATCCGAATGTGACAGCGACATTCACCTCTACCACAACTCACAACCTTACGATTCCCTGCGCCTGCCACGAATCTTTCCGTGTCCACACGTCTAACGCGCACAAAGTGCTGTGCCTGCCACGAAATGTCACCTCCGTCACACCTCGCAACCTCACGATTCCCTGCGCCTGCCGCGAAAATCGCACTTCCACACCTCAAAGCCCGCACAAAGTACTGCGCCTGCCACGAAAAGTGACAATATCATCTCATGTGAGCTTCAACAAAATTTGCACCACACCGCACGTTTGGAATGATTTCGACCCGTTCTGAGCACACTCCCATCCACCAAAATCGCCATTTCAGCTGAGACTTGTCACGAAAACAGAGCTTCGATGCCACGCCCTGAAACGCAAACCCCAATGGCACGGCCACATCCAACACCCCAAAAAAACCACTCTCCAAACGCTAGTCCCAATGGAACTGCGCAGAAAACTGCGGATCTCACAAAACGCTGTGCCTGCGCAGTGAACTCAACCTCCATTATTCAACATCTTACATTTCCACACGTTTCCACGCTATTTGACACGAATCTGGCACGTCACGTTTTCATCCGAAACCCTCTCCAAAAGCTTCCCCCAATGGCAGCGGCCTTAGCGCCCTACTGCGGAGGGCGGCGGACGGTTGCGAACGCTGAGACGACGTGTCGCGAACAAGACCCTACCCCCAGACCCCCAGAGTTAAACGAGAACCCTTCGCTATGCATTCGGGAAAAAGAAAGACACTCTTTTCCTTCCATGAGGAACACCGTGGCCCAGACCCTGGGAATGGAAAGGTTCAAGGAAAAGAAGCACCTGCACCATCCGTTCGTCTGCCATGGAGATCCAGAAGTATCTCGGGTTTTTCGTTGCGAAGGTGATCCAAGGAAATCTGGTGATGCCTGGTGATGAAATCCAGACTTCTCCGCCTTCATCGTACTCCCTGAGTCGATGTGAAAAAGCCAACTCGCCGGAGGTCCATCGAACTCCCCGGAGGTCCCTCTCCTGCTGGTAGAACCATCATCCAAGCCAAACAACCTCATGTAACCTCATGTAGGTAGAGCTCCAATCCAGTTACAGTGAATTGGAACAGGAACCTTGCAGAGACCAAAAATCCGTGCTTCAGCCCGATCGAAATCTTGACTGAAATGATTATTTGGCCCTCCGCTATGACCCTCAGAGAAGGCAACAAAACCTAGAATTGATGGCTTCAAGCTGCTTCACGCCATCTGCCCACTGGCTTCAGGGGCAAAATGAGCATAAGGCCCTCCAACGCTGGCCCTCCGTTGGTTTTTTTAAGTCCACACAAGGAAAACTGGGCCATACTCTTGGATGGTCTTTCTACACGAGGATGGTCATATGTCCCACTCCGCGAGACTGCTTCATCTCCAGCCCAACTGCCTTTTGCTGTGGTGAGATAGCTTAATACTACTTGAACACTAGCAGCTGTGCTACTCCGTGTGGCTCCGAACGGCTCCCTGTTGAAGAGGAATATGGATACGATCCGAATCGCTCCCTTCATAAAGAAAAACCAGCTAGAAAATCACAGTTCATCGTGCCATCGCTTCACAGTCTCGTTTCGGTTTAGACACGGTCCTCGAACCTCACCAGGAACCTTTATCACCACCCCGCCGTGGCGTTTTGAGAGCCCACTTTTCGGCCGACCGCTGGTCCTGGATCTGCAGAGGACTCCCAGAGCGCTTCAGCCACAACTCCTCGGAGAAGCGACGTCTCGCATGTTCCAAGCGAGAGAGAGAGAGGGACACAGACAAACAGAAAGAAAGACAGTGAAGGAAACACTCTCATGTTTCAAGTTCAATAGAAGGCTACAAAGAAGAACGTCAAAACTGTTCAGCTGGTGCTTTGGGACACAGCTACTCAGCTACTCCCAGCTATATCTGGAAGAGCTCCAAACAGCTTTGGGAGAAAGGGCTCTGGCAGAAGAAGCGAGTTCACCACAGTGTCGCCGCCGAAGTTTGGGCTCCTGTAGGGCGCACACGAAGGCGCCGTTCCCGAAGCGGGGCACCGGGTAGCCGGCCTGCACGGACGTTCTTCGGAGGCTCGGTTTGAAGGAGGCGCGAGGAGCTCCAGAACACCACTGGGAAGCGGAACTGATCTAATTGGACATTTGGAGTGTGAGCTGCGAGGACCACCCCATCCAGGATACTTTTAAACGTCCATCTCCCCAAAGTCTTCCAATAACAGCCGAACGAAAGGACTTTTGCCACGGCCAATCTCAAGAAAACAACGCTCCAGCACTTTGTCTGCCTAGCCCATGAAGTTCCTGACCCATCCTGACCCTACTCCTATGAGCCAAGGGTGACATGATGAAGTACGAGTACCGACCTCAGCGTTGCCATTGTCGCATGTTAGCAACTGGAAGGAGCAAGAAACATCTCGCGCGATCCACGCGTGATCCGTGATGCACAGTGATTGCACTCACCACAAGGGTTTGAAGATGAATCTGCGAATTCTGTCCTGGATACATCTTGGTCACAGAATCAGTGCCCTTTAGACTTCCAACCGACAAAGAAGAGCTGTGGCCACTTTGCCACCAAGCCGCTCTCGGTCCTGTTCCACCAACACCTGGCTCCGCCATGCTCCATCCCCACTCTCTCCATTCTTCCCCTGTGGGTCTTTAGTCCATGGCAACAGCTACACTGCTACACTCCTGCCGTCACGGGTCTTCCTGCCGCAGGTCTTCTACGCAGCACCGGAAAATGACTTCCTCCCCGAGCCACATCCGGCTTCAAGTCCGCCCTGTGGAAGCCACGAAGCCCTTCCGCTTTCCAACGCTTGTCCGCTTCCTTCCTTCCGCGTCCTCGGCCCCGCTTCGGCCGGCACCCCATGCCCCGCCTGCCACAGGAAATCCGAGTTCGAGGAATACACCTCCGCCCGCTGGAGCGCAGCCGCGCCCGCGCCTTCTGCGCCCAACGGATGGCCCCCAGCGAGGACGTCGGTGATCACCTGGCCGGTCGCGATCCGTGTCACGGCGGGGGGGGATGGCACTGGAGGTACTGGAGGTGGGACTTGGAGGAGTTGAGTTGCTTTCCCCAAGTGAGTCAGACAAAGGGGCATCCCTACCCTCCAAGTCATTACCACCCCATGTTCCACGGTGGGTTTCTTCCCTGTTGCGCCTGAAGCTCCAGCGCCCAATCCGCAGGCTCATAGAAGATGAGCACCGCCTTCTCACGAGACCCACCGACCGCGAGCGGTCGGCTCCAGACCGAGCGGTCGGTTCGTTCGGTTCCGCACGTCGACCGGGACCTCGACCAGCCAGCGATGGGAGCGAAGGAAGAAGGAATTCAGAAAGATTCTGAAAAGTTTCTGTGAAGCAAAGGCAGCTTTGTCCTAGGCAGCTTTTGCTCGGAGACCGACCGACCCAGGACCCATCTCCCCCCGCCTCGATTGGAGGCTCGCCGGGAGCATTGACCTCGACTGGTGGATCGATGGATGGAGAGAAATGGGCAAAGTTCACTTGGATGAAATAAGTGATGAAGTGGATGAGTGAACATCAGTGGCACACAGGATTCGAATCACAGATGTCTGACAAGTGGCACCGAACTCGTGTCTGCAGTGATCCTTTTTTTGGGGGGGGGCAATGGCAAGCTGTAGCCAAACAGAGATGGATTTGGGCTTTGTCAAATGCTGGGGGCTTCCAGGTGGAAAATTAGTAGTACCATGAACCTCTACCAAAAGGGTAGGGGATCAGGGTGCCATGACCCACAGCCATATTCACGCAACTTAAAACCTTTCTGCTTCGCAACATTTGATTTATCGTCATGGACGGTTCCCACCTTCCCACCACCTGCATGGGGGGGAGGTTTCTCTCCCATTCCCCTGAGCCTCAGAAGGCACTCCTCAAGAATTGGCTGCAGCCAACGGACATTGATCGCAGGCAAATCACAGGTGGCCCTGGGCCAGGGAAAGATGTCCTCAGTTCCCTTCACGATCTGAGTACTGCGCACCTCGGAAGATCACCGTCATGACACCAGTAAAGGCCAGGTCTGTCGGTCTGTCGGTCTGTCGGTCTGTCGGTCTGGTCAGTTTCCTCTTCGTTCTGTTGAAAAAGATTGGGATGAGGACACAACAAACTGCCACAGCTGCGTTTTCAGCGCAAGCACCAAACGCCAAATACATCCAACCACCACCCAGCCACTGCCATGGTCCCCACCGCAAAGCCGTAGCTGCGCGCCACCTGGGCCGTCTCGGCCGAACCCACCAGCAGCACCCGCCTCTGGCGGAAGCGCTCCTGGGGCGTGGCGAGCCGTGGCGCCCTCGCGCAGCTGAGCTGTGGCGCCGGAACAAAGAAAGGCCCCGCGGTGTTCCAACCCGTCCTGAGTGACCTTGAAGTTCTTTTCAAAAAAAGATATATAGGTCCTGTCTTCTTTGGGGGATTCAGAGATGCTTGTGAAGCACAGTGGCAAATCGTTCCACATGGGCATCATTCTTTCCAAACACTGTGAACCGTCTGTTCCAAATGGATCTTCCGGTGTTTCTTCTCGGGTGCTGATTCCCAACACTGTTCTACGGTCCTGTTGATGTCCAATGTCCTCTGCAGGGAGCTTGTAAACTCGTCCAAAAAACACGGAGCAAACTTTTCCGCATCATCAATGGTGTCCAAAACAAACAAGCAAACAAGCACTTGTGCTCAATTGCTCAACTTCAGGGCACTGACAACAGGCCCTGAAACATGATGAAGCCCAAAAGTCACACCACCTCTACAAGCACCCACTTCCCCATGTGCCATGGTAGCTTCTCGAACTCTGGATGATCCTCACCCACAGCTTGTTTTCACCAAAAGAGATCAATCGTCAACAAAGCAGGCCGCTGGCACTTGCTGCGAGAGGCTGCCAGTGGTCGGAAGGGCGTGTGCGAGAGCAGCATCTGCTCGCTGCAAATGCCTTGACCGGTTGAGCGGGACGGCCCACGGTGGCCGTGGGAAGAGAGAGTCTTTCTGTGGAAAATGAACACGGTCCATTTCCAACCGGAAGGGGCACAGTCCAACGGAAGCACAGTCCTCGAGTTCGCAAAACCCAGTGTCCTTTTCCCATGTCCTGGGTCGATTTGGGACCCGGGATCCTCCTTGCACCGCCCCAAGGAGTGATTTTACCGGCCAAGTAAGTCTGAAGTCTGAAGAAGGAAGTCCAGACAAGTCTGTGACTGAGCGATGGAGGGTAGTAGGGTGAGTTGCGTTCGATCCCGTTGATCAACGGGCTTCACAAAGAGTGTCCATGCAGCTGTGATTTATATATGCTTATGTTCACCACTCATAGGCTAAGTCTAAGCATCATTGACGAGAACAAGAACAGAATAAAAGCAAAACCGAAAAGCAAACAGAAATTTGCCTGGGGAAGACGTGCAAACAAGAAGCAACAACAAAGTAAAAGAAAAATGCAAACCCAACTTTTGTGTTGCTTGTCTTGCATCCACTCCATGCACCTGTTCTGCCCTTGTTTTGCTCTTTTTTCCTTTGGCACACTCCCTTATATAACTTAGAGACTATAGCTATAAACTGGTGAACATAAGTTCACCGCAGCTCGAATGCCTCAAAATCCTCCTTATGACCACCTCAAGGAACGACGTGGTGGGCCAGTCAGGGATCTCGGTAGTATGCATCTTCGATGTGAAAGAGATGATGACAACAACAAGTGATCGAACAGTTCAGCATGAGGTCGAACAGTTCAGTACCGCATGCAGTTCAGTACCGCATGAAGCAGCCGAGCCGTTTCTCCGAGACTCTCCCCAAGTGTGGATGTTGAGGCTTCAAAGGACCAAAGCATATGAAACAGCCGTTTGATACAGCAGTCCTTCGCGTGCCCCAGAACATCATCTCAACTAAAAGTAGACTAAAAGTATCTGTGACTTCTCTCTGAAAGACAAGCTCTTCACACCTAAAACAATCAACCTTTCAACACTTCCACCTGCATCAACATCAACATCGAAATCCACCTGCACTTCCACCCTCACCCACTGGAATGACCCTCACCTCTTTCCCAAAACGCCCAATTTCCATCCAATCCCTCTCTTTCGAGGACCAAAAACACCTCCATCCTAACTCCTCCAACCCACTACTCCAACCCACTCCCTCTCGTGTTTCTTTTCGCCTAACCTCACGTCCCACTCGGTCCCACCTTCGAACTCCAAGAGCTCTCCCAGCTCGGCGGCCTTCTGCGCCTCGGTGTTGCCACCTGCAACGCGGTCACATCTGAGCGATGGCCTCCATCCTAGTAGTGATGGCCTCCATCCTACTTGGGAGTGCCACTTGTGTTTTGAATTTGGGTGCTGAGTTCAAACTTTTCTGATGCCAATAGCAATGCTCTTGAAAGTTGCTGGCACTACACACACGCAAGTGTCCCACGCGTATGCCTCCGTTGGTCATGAAGATGAAGGGCACCCGCTCCTCTCGAAGTCTTATCAAAGCCTCACAACGAAGAAAAGGATTCATTTTTGAAATGTTCATCACATGTTCATCAAATGTCTTCTTTTTTGTCGGGTCTTTGCTCGATCCCCTCAATTCGCTGGGAAGGATGGCTGACTTTGATGATGTTTCCCTGGTGGAGGTCTAGGATCCTTCAAATCAGTGAACCAGATTTGAATCGGATTTCTTTTCAGAGTCTTTGAAGCGCTTTCTGCCTCTTTGCACCATGAAAAGAAGAAGCCTAATTCTGCTTGGTCTGCACACGTCTGCACTACTAAGGGTTCCCTGCAAAGAGACGGTTTCTATTCTAAGTGAAACAACTTCACAGTATCATCTGGCGGTTTTTTTTATCGCGCTGGGCGGATGCTAGGCGTGGAGTTGGCAGTTTTCGCAGTCTGTTCCACCGTTGAACATGAAAATATCTGAATTCCAAAAAGTGCCCGATCCCTTTGCCTCCCTTGCGCCAGGGATAGCTCTCTTTCCCTGCTTCACAACACCATCAATGTCAAGCACGACGCCAATCCTGACCGTTCAACAAACCAGGCGGATCGTGGATCGCAGTCTGCTGTCCATCACCAGAGTCATGTGGGGATGGTTTTTTCTGCGCACCTCATGTCAACACCAAACTATCAGGCTCCAGGTAACATGTTTGGGTGCCTTGCATGAGTCCTTTTTCATGAATACTGGCACAAGACAATGTGGTGCACAAAAGATACATCCGCCACGCACCTCCACGGTCAACCACAAGAATTTGGATGTCCAATTTCCATTGGAAAAACACGAACAACAGGAGCATGGCACATCAACACGTGACGACAGCTGGCATATTTCCCAAGTCCCACCCACCCTGTCAACAACCGCCTGTTGCGTCTTTGCATGCACTTGCACATCAGCGGCTGCGCCAGCTGAGCTCGAAGGATGGGCCGAAACATGTTCCAAGTCAGTTGACCAACAGGGTTCCGCAAACCTTGGGAAAAGCAAATGGATCAGGCCAACACCCAGGAACTCTTGGAGAGGTACTTTGCAAGTACTTATTTCACAGGGACTCGAACTGAATGCCCTCGAGCAAAGGCCTGTCAAATAGCTCAGCACATAGCTTTGGTGTGAAAATCCTTTGCATCCAGTCACCACATGTCAATCGTCAAAAAAGAACTGTTCATCTCATCTCTTTTGAGCAAAACGTTTGCTGACGCAATCAAAACGACACGATGCAATCAAATGACGCGTCATGCTGGCTTGAGTGATGCATCTCTCCGTTTTGCGATTTTTGAGATGTCACATAAACCTATCCTTTACACAGTCCATGTTTTCTTCGTGTGGCACCACTAAAATGGTCACAAAAAAAATGAAATTAAGCATGATCTGGCGATGCATCGTGCCCGTTGGTGTATTCAGATGAAAGCTCAACTTTCGTGCCTGGGTGTGTTCGAGGTGAACAAATTTGTGGGGCAGGCCCTGTGGAACTCCACTGAACCACATGGCTGCTGTGTGAGTGTATCCGGGATGTTTTTCTCACAGTCATTGAACCACTTCCGCCAGAACAAGTCCGGTTTTTCCTAGAATCACACCCAGTTGGACAGTCAAAACGCACAAGGCAAAACGATCCACAAGTAAGTTGAGTTGCCGGCTGGCACAATGGCAGGCGAAAGTTGAGTCTCGAAAGGCGCCATGCTGGCGTACCACCTTGATGCATTCTTGAAACATGCAAGCCCCATGAACTAAGTGAAACAGGGTGAGACGCCGGTCACTTTACATCTCTGTACTCTTTGTATTCATCCAGGACCGTCACTCGGGTGGCAGCCTGGGCACTGTCTAGCTACTCAGCGTTGTTGGATGAAGTTGCTTGGCATGTTCATGGCATTCGCAGGACCTGCATGCAGGTGCAATTCTGGTGCAAGTCTGAGCGGTCAGTGCTCCCTACTGCAGGTCCTTGCGCAGCTCCTCGTGGAAATCATCAGTCCACCCCTCACCACGATTGCTTTGCTTTGATGGGAGGGGATTCACCTCGGGATCTTGAATTGACTGCATTTGTCAAAGGCACTTGATTCCGCGTATGGCCCTCTCCAAGTAGTTTTGGCTTCAGGTTTGTAAAATGTGCAAAGTTGTGTGCATCCTGCAAAAGCACGTCGAGCAACATACAGCAACGCTGGTGGGGCATGTACCTCACGCAGCGACGTGCAGTTCAGAAAGGCCTCTCGTCCAATGCGTCTCAGCTTGTTGGCAACCTAAGCCGCTCCAGTTGCGAGCGGACTGCTGCTCTCTGCAGTGGATCCACGCCAATGGAGGAGGGGCCAACCACTTTGGAAGTGCAACCAAATTTGGGCACTACCTTTTTGTAGACTGCATCAATTTGGCCACCTTCGCCCTCCAAGAGGGCGGCCGCAATCCAGAACTGCAGAATCAGAAGGAGGCTAGGGAACCGCCGCCAGGATGTCTTGGCTCCACCGGGATCAAAGCACTTGAATTAACTGGGGATTTCCAAGTGCTAGGAGCCCACGCCTGTGATAACTGCAAACTGCTTACTCAGGTAGACCTTTCAAACACATAGAGGAAATCCAGGAGTTTACCTTTGTGCATTGTGTCAGACTTCGAGAAGTCCGACTGCCGGGCGAAGGCCTTGTGAACTGTGCGGCACTGACAGAGCTTGCTATCCCACCCTCGCTGCACTACATTGCTAGCAGGGCTTTCCTTGACTGCACGCTGCTTCATAGGCTCACAAAGCTGCCAGGCCGAAGAACCACATGGCGAGGAGCATGAGCAAAAGAGAATGCTTTCGCACTTTGCCCAGCCATGAGATGGCCGCAGTGGCAACACATGGTTCCGGACCAGGGCTATGTGTCAGATCTGGCCTAGGCTCATCCATTCCCGCTTAAATGGATTGTCGAATTACTTTTTTTTGCACGGGTCGAGGCGCTATGTGTGCAGAGTCACCTTAGGCTAGTAAAAGAGGGAGATACACGTTTTTTTTTGCACGAGTCGAGGCGCTATGTGTGCAGGTTCTGCACAAGTCACCTTAATCGAGTTAAGAGGAGTTACAATACAGGTTGCAGACCAAACAGAAAAACAAAGCCCCCAAACAACCCAACCAAACACAAAACAAAAACCACCAGAACAGAGAAGCAACCTGTTGCGCAACTCATGCGGCCATGGAAGCCGTCTGAGAAAAGGTGAGACAGGGGCAATGAATTCCAGAAGACTCTCAGTACGACTTGTCCCTCAAATAGTTGGTTAGCGCTTGCATCTTTCCAGGCAGAGCCAGGAATTTTGAACTAGTAACGGGAGGCAAATCGAGACCCTCAGCGGGCAAGAGGCCTAGACAAGTTTTGTACTTGCAATGCACTTGACAGGCATCAGTGTGTCGTGTATGAGATGACCGACAGCGGGTCGCCTAAGGACAAACTGGGACAAACTGGGACAAATAGGAAGTCGGCTGGGTAGCCTTGCTTCACACGATGACCAGGGGCTCAAAATTTGGCATGAAGTGGCAGTTCAAGGAAGACCACTGCACTTGCGATCGGAATTTCCAAAATGCCGAAAGAAAAGAGCAGTGTGGAAGCCACCTCGCAACGATGGACAACATGAGCCGCTGGAAAGCAGCGAGTCCCATTCCTCCCCCCAAGGGGGAGGAGGCAAAAGGAGGAGTGTCGAACCCGCACAGACTCCAAAACGGCTTGGCAACGGGAGTAAAGCGAGAGACGCTCCCAATGGACAGCAAGGGGCGCAGCATTCCTTTCAGAGACGCAGCAGTCAAGCACATGGCAACTTTCCTCAGTAGTGGCCAAGCAAGATCGGCCAACACATGCACAGCCCCATGAACTACTCGAAAATGGGTGAGACTAGGTGAAACGCCGTTTTCCTATATCTGTACACTATACCCATCCAGCGCCGCTACGCGGGTAGCAGCCTGGGCACTGCCTAGCTACAGGCGGGCAAGGCGTAATGGCACTCTCAGGACCAACACACAGGTGCTAGTCTGAGAGGCTAGCTTTGAGGTGTTGGACAATGTGCTTGCTTAATCTGCCTGTCAAAATTGTGCTGGTGAGCAGCATAGGGCAGGGCAATGTCAGGTAGATGCCACAGTAAGTGGCCGTTTGTGGCAGAGCTTTCCTGTTGGTCCTGTGGTTGTCTTGGTCCTTATCACGGGCACATTCCCAAAAAGGTGTACAACAGTACTTTGATGGGCAGCTATCTAGTGGAGGTACTGAATCGCTATCGTGATAGCAAGGTGTGCTCTAGCGAGGTGGCCTCTAACATGGTCAGGACCAGCACACGGGTGCCAGCTGAAAGCTCGGCAGCATGCATCTCTAGACACTTACCACTCATTTAAGACTGCATAGGAGTCATCTGCCCATTTGTCCTCATCTTTGCGATTAAGTGGCAACTGACAACAAAGAAAAAGCGGGTCATCCACAGCACGACAGCAAGTTGGACTGTCGCTGTGTACCGCCCCCTTGCCTTAAGACCCAACCTGGCGGGAAGGCACTGGTTTTTTGGTTAGCCAGGACCACGGGACAAAAGACTACACAGGTTCGCTCACGGTCTCCCTGCAAATGGTACTGCGGCCGAATACGACCGCCCGAGCGCCCGCCAAAGAAAAGCAACCAAGGTTGACAGAGGCCAGGCAACGGTGTTAGTTTACAACCGTGCGCACCTGGGCGCAAAAAGAAGCAAACGAGGTTGACAGAGGCTCCGCGCAGAGGCCGATTCACAGCATGTAGCAAATGCAGGTTTCCCCCGTGACTACACCTGATGCAAACGCTCCTCGGCACCTCGCAGGTTGGCATTGGCATCTCCACCTTTGTGGGCTTTAGCACAGGCCACAGCTAGCCTGTCCGAGGCCACGCAGCCTAGGCATGGC
>CAXAMN010022228.1:913195-1032265 GCA_963970005.1 Durusdinium trenchii | reverse complement strand
CACAGGCCACAGCTAGCCTGTCCGAGGCCACGCAGCCTAGGCATGGCCTAGGCTGCCACAGACGGGCAACCACCGGAACGACACCAACGCCTTCAGTCACACATGCTACACTCCTCCTAAAAAGGGGTCGGCGGCACCCGGGCGAAGCCCTTACAATTTAATCTTTCGCCAGATCTTTCGCCAAAAAAATTACTTTCGCCAACTCGAGAAAAAACTTTCGCCAAATGAGATTTTGATATGTTCCGGGTCATCGTCATACACACTACTAACTAGGACCTTTAGATCGACAACCATTTTCAATATAGTTAATAGAATAGATTATTTAATTTATATATTATATATATATAATAATAAAGAATTAATATATTCAAACAATAATACAAATTTCATTCAAATATTTTTTTAATAAATTAATTCATTCGTTTTAATTTATCTATATTATATTTAAAATATCAATAACACATAAATTTAGAAGAAATGATATTATATATTTAATTCATAATATTTTATTTTGGTCAATATCTAGGATAAAGAAGAAATAATATATTTTGATTATTTTATTATAATGAAACAAAATCCAAATAGAATAATTTATAAAATAATTTAGATTTTGTTTAAATACGCTCCTTTATCCATCTCCATTATCTTTCTCTTCACCCAAGATGCAGCACCCGTCTTGCATCAGCGCAGGTTGTCCTTGCAAGGTCGGCACTAACGACGGCTCCAATAATATCCAATAATTTGATATTTCATAATTTTGTGCCTTGCCCTTTTGCGATAATTGAGATTTGCTCAAGGAACCGTGAAAAGGTAAACCATGTAAAAGGACGTCAAAGGGAAATGGAAAGGAAGCAACAGGAAACCAAAAGCGTATGAAATAACATATGAAACGATTCTATTTGATGCATTGAGCAAAGAAGACGTCATTCTGGAGGGTGATGTTAGGAACGCCACTCTGGTGGGCAATTCTTCCGACTGTACATCGAGCCAGACAGTAGACATCCAAAAGAGCCATAGCAGGAGAAGAACTGCACCTGCCTGGTCAGTAAACACAGGCAGAACAGAAATCGTGAAAGTTTGACACACAAACTCCTGACGGAAAATCAAAAGCTCTCGTGCTCAAAACACCTAGTCAGTCAAGTGTCTCAACGACCCGAGTCGAAAACGGAAGAAAAAGCAGGCAAAAGACACGCACACTTTTCGCCGCACACTTGAGCCAAAGTGACGAACGTTCTCCAAGGTTCACAAATGTTCTCGGGACATTTGTGGACATGCAAAACCATACTCAAAACAGTTCTACGCTTCACAAAGGTTCTAAAAACAGTTGGAAACAACTAAGAGCATAGTCTAAACATCTTCGGGTGTTCTCGGACACCTCATACACAAACTACAAACATATGGAAACATTGAAAGGGATCTTTCAATGTCCTCAAAAGCTAACGAACGTCATTCAAACAAGCCAAAAACTCTCTATGGCTTTCTTTGCGGTCTCTAAACAAGTGGTATGGAGTCTTCGCTCCTCAGTACTATAAATTCTCACACCCCCTTTCGAAGCTCACATGCCACTTTGGACAGTGGTCACTCGCTGTTCCAGTAAGCGCTTGCGCTCACAGCAGCTACACAAACCAAAAGAGGTGACTTTCTTGCCTCGCAAGTATTGGCATTGACGGTCAAGGTGGAATTTGGACCCAGTCGAGGTCACAAAAACCTCAAGTACCTTGTTCACTGCATTCATCTTCGTCCACTCGGAGGTTGCAGTGTTCTCAACACCACTCGGCCGGCCAGCAGCGCTCGACGCGTAGAAGCAGCAGCAGAGACTCTCTCTCTCAACAACGGCTCTTGCTTCTCTGGCTTATCGGCCATCACCCTCTTCTGTCCCAAAAGGCTCTTCGCCATTCCAGCAGCGCCAAAAAGCTTCACAAGCAAACTCAGCGCGCCATACAACGCCAGCGCAGCAATGCAGCTGCCCTCAAACGACAACATGGCTTCCCGCGCGGACGCCCCACACACACAAATGGCTGCGGAAAAGTTCGGCGAAGAAAAGTTCTCCGAAAGGAAAGAAAAGATAGGAAGGAAGGGACGACTCAAGGGTCATTTCGACATGAGCACGGCTTCCTGAAAAACAGTCTCACTGTTCAACTGGTTTCAAGTCTCTCGAAGTAAGGTGGTCACGCAGACCGAGACAAGATTCATGAAGTACCTTTGTCAAAAACCTGATCCAATTTCATCGACTCTCGACAGACTCTACAGCGAACAGTCTAGAAGGTGTGAAACGTCACAGTTCAAAAGCTATTGAATTCCAGCGGCATCTCATGCACACGTATTTTCACATCGATCATCGGAAGCTTCATCCGCAAGTGTCATCAAGCTAACTGTGCAGCAACAAAAGCAAAGGCTCTCAGCCAGTCGGTTGCTCAGCTTGGGTTCTCACCTCAAGGATGCACAGATGCAAAAACTCTTCACAAGAAAACGAGCGAATTTCATTGAGTACCTTTCAGTATCATGGTAATCAACTGCGTTGAATGGTGCATAACTCTCATAGCAACGACATTGAAAGCGAGAGTTCAACCGCTGACTCAAAAACGAGTTGGAACTCTGAATCCTGAAAATTTTGCCAATTCGAAGTCCACTCTGGTTTCCAATCCCATCGAACAAGCATGACATTCACTCTGATATGCCATTCCGTGCTTTTCGAAGAAATTCTGAAGATCTCGACTCTTCCAGTACTGATTGCTTCTCGGCAGTTCGAACGAAACAGTGACAGATACTCCTTCAGATGACTTGATCTCATCAAGATACTTTCCAGATGACTTTAAAAGATGGAAGAACTCTTTCTCGTGCTTCTCATTCCTCCCCAAAAAATTCAAGAGAGGGGATCCGCCTTTGCAAGGAAGAGAAATGTGCACGAGACATGCCACCTGAGATCCATGCGGGCATCGACTGAATCCATCACGGAGCAGGGTCAGCACCCTATTGCGAACACCGATCTCCTGAAGGTTTGCATGGATTCCGATGTATCGAACATAGTCAACTTCTCGACAAGATCTTGCGATGACCGACTCCTTGCCACAAGCTACTTCTAGCACAGTATATCGAGGATACCTGAGTTGATCCGACTGCTGGAACTTCATGCTCAGGATCTGGATTCGCAGGAGCTGTAGGTGCCTCGGTTGCTGGAATTGTAGATGCCTCAACAGCCGGAGCAGTAGGTACCTCAGCAGTGGGAGCCGAAATTGGCTTATTTGGACTCGGGACAACTGTAGGTCCGGCAGGGACCTCTAGTGCCTCAGGTGTCTCTGGTACCTCGGCGGCTGGAGCCGACACAGGCTCTGCTGGATTCGAAGGAGCCGACACAGGCTCGACGGCTGGACTGGCCTTCCTCAAAGGCTCACCAGTCACCCAATCCAGACGGGTGGTCGCTTCCGAACGAAGGTCATCATCACCATCCATAGCTGCAGGTTCGGGAAGCGCGTACCTGTGTACCTGAGCGGCGAGTTGAGCCACCTCGTGGTCCAGAACAGCTGCAGGAGAGACACACAGTCCGAAACAGCTGCGGAACAGAGCAAAGCAGACTCTCAGCTCTTGCAAACAAGTCCAAAAACTGAACATGACTGAAAACATGTGTGAAATCCAACAAATCCAAGAAATCCATGAAGTCCAAAAAGTCCATACTGAAAACAAAGGCTTTCTCAAAGCTAGCAGTGCGTTGACATGTTGACTCTCAACAAGATTGTGGACATGTTGACTCCCAACATCGCGCTGCTGCCCCCTTTCAAGATGATCACCACACAGGCAACATTGCCTAAACACAAGCGTATGGAGAAACCCTTGAAAGGATGTGTCGACTACACTGCTCACCGCAGCGGCTCGCAAGGGCACAAAACCTAACAGCACGCGATGCTTCAGGAAGGTTGCCAACGCCAAACACTTTGTCAAAGCATCCGCTGGGTTCTCAGTACCGGGGACATGCGCACACTCGAGGATTCCTTTAGCCATGAGCTCGCGAAGCCAACAAATCCGAATCTCCACATGGCGCGAACGGCGCTGCAGATCAGAAGCCTCGAGGATCATCTTCCCACTCAGGGAATCTGTGAGCCACGCCAAACAAAGGGAGGTGACTTGCACAAGACCTAACGCCTTGAGGACCTGAAAGACAGTCCTGGACAAACCAAGTCCTTCCTGGATGCCTTCCTGGCCTGCGGAAAGCTCTCCCTCGCACGAACTCAAGGTCACCGATCCCTGATGCCGGCTGAACGCTTTCAACAGCACACCACGATACACAAGACACACACCTGTGATGCTGCGGCGGTTCGTACTCCGCATGGGAGCAAAGCCTGCATCGGTGTAGACCAGCAGCGTCTCTGCATAGTCAGGGAGCTCACCTTCGGTTGGAAAACGCTGTCCAACCTTCATGTCGGTGATCAAGTACCTGAGAACCATTCGAAGTGCCTTCTCATGGCCGGGCTTTGGAGACGCCTGGCCCGTGGAGAGCAAACCGACAAGGACCAACAGATCCAACCTGGTTTGGCACATCCACGACAGACGACCCAGGATCCTCCTGAACCGTGCATGCGCCTCGGCACTGATGGGTTCCTGATCAATCCTTTCTCGATTCCGAACTCACGGAAACATTCATCCATGTAGTCAGGATCAACAGACAAGTACAAAGCAGCATCCCCTGTTTTCCTTGAGATTGTCTGGCCAAGAAAACGCAGCGAGCCATCCTTCGCAGATGCGAGTGGGATTCTCCCAGTCTCTCCGATCTTCACATGCTTCGCAAGCAGATCGAAAACGATCTTGTAGGATGCCTCCTTGGGCGTAGCAACGAGAACGTCATCAACATAGCAGATCAGGACAACTGGCGCTCCATCAACTGAACCGGCATAGAGGCAAGGCTCAGTGACGCTGGACTCAAGACCCGCCTCGCGGACGATGCGAGCAAAGAAGGATGCCCATGCGAGCGAACCCACTCTGAGTCCGTTCAAGCCTTTCTTGGCCTCAAGGTAGACTGGTTCATTGGCGTCATTGTCCCTGGAAACGGAAGTGGGAAGCCGAACGACGACATGGTGCTTTTCCACAGGCGCGTTCATGAATGCCTGACTCACGTCAATGGCAAACAAGCCCATCGGAGGACAACCCCAGCCTCCACAAGCCATACCTAGGAGCACACGCAGTGACTCCACCGAGGGCGTTGGGCTACTAATGCCCTGGGCCCTGGCGGTTGCAGCTCCACGAGCTATATCTTTCACAACCATGCGGGCTCTCACTCCCTCGTCAGCCTCCGGTTTTTCGCCCGTTACCCATCGACAGGGTATAGGCCTGGTGCCAAACTCGGCGCAAAACCTTTCCATTTCCTTCTGCGTGAGGACGTTTCCGGCCTTAACACCGGTGAGTCCCTCGATCTCCTTGACCATGGCTCGGAAGGTACCTGAAGGACTCAACTCCACAAGAGTGGTGTCGGAGAAGGCCAAGAAGCTGGCCATGTTGCTTTGGGCCTTGAAGGTGCACCGTGGTGAGCTGGCGCCGGGTGCCTGAGTTTAGTCCGCCCCTCCCGGACTGGGCCCAGCCAAAGCCCGGGGCACTCACGCCCAAGGAGGTGGACCGCTACTGAGCACTGGAGCGCCGGACCCACCCGAGTTCCTTCGGCGCGGATATGGTGGAGCCCTTGCAGGTTGGCACCCCGGACGAGTCCCTGGCACTGGGGGGCCAGCCTGCAGTAGTCTTCAGGCCTCTGGTGTGGGGCTATGATCCCGAGGATCCGGACATTCACATGGTCCCGCACACCTGATGGCGTTGGTGGCAGCGGCCGCAGCGCGCCTCCCCCAACCAGTGGGACAACCAGTTCAGGGTCTGCCAAATCTGTTGGAGTTTGTAGGGTGAGATCTCATCCGCCTGCAGCCTGTTCAGCAGGGCCCGGACGACAGACTCCCTCCAGGGAATCGCCACAAATCCTCGCTTGCGGAGGTGCTGCCGGATCGAGCGGAACCTGGCATCCCCCAGGAGGTGCTTCAGTTCCATGCGGAAGTCGGAGTCTTGCATGACCGCCTCCACACTTGGCAGGTGCATAGGGTGCGAAGTGAGCAGTGAGGCGTTCGGCCCACCGGCTCCTTAGATGGAGTTCCAACGCCCTCTGGGTAGTAGGTTCCAGAGTGGCCACCTGTCCGGGGTGCGAGTGCCTCCATTTGAGGAGCTCCGGTTGGAGCAATGGAGGGAGGCTCTTGCGATTGTGCCATGTCTGCATGTCTCGCCGGTCATAGGTGTACTGGAGAGGGCCGTAGGTGGTGGACATGAGCCCCTGAGTGACCTTAATCAGCAGGTCCCACAAGGTAGATCTGATCATTTCCAAGTCATCCTGGTCACCAAGAAGAAGGCCCTTGAGGAGGAGCTTGCTCCCACGGTGGTTCGCCCACAAAAGAAGGCTGCAGTCCCTTCACGAGAAGTGATCTGGGCGCTGGAGGAAGGCGCGGCGCTTGGGGGACCCCCTGGTGCCCCTGGCCCAGCGCCCCAGCGCAGGCAGCCCCTGGTCGAGAGCGCCATGAACAGCTGGATGCTTTCATTCTGGGCTTTGCCCGCTTCCAGGTGGGCTGCAGTGCTCGTTTCGATGACCTACAACATGTCCGCCCGGAGGAACTCCGGACCACCTCCAACACCATTGAACTCCAGGCCTGGCAGACTAAGGTGGCACGGGCAGCTCGGATCCGAACGAAACCAGTCCCGCCCGAAGTACAGTTTCTCCGGAGCACCCTGGTATCTGCAGTTCGTATCCACGGTGCGGAAACTCTCAACGCTCAAGGCCTTCGAGGGCATGGACAATCTCCTCCCCACGATCAGCAAAGACTTTGCAGGACTGATCCCGCGCCCCTCGGGAGGGGACCGAGCCCTGCGCTGGCTCAAAGACGCCCTCCGACGTCGGAGGGTGGCCCAGGAGCATGTTACGCCCCTCACTTGGCACTCTTTCCGGGTCTTCATTCCGGACTGTGCCTTCCAGCTTGGTTCCCCGCTCGGAACGGCAGTGTTATCCTGCCATCTCAAGCAGAACTTGAGGATTGTCCCAGAAGGGGCCTTTGCAGGGGTTCCACGCCTGAGACACGCCAGTGTAGAGTCAGGCATCAGGCTCATTGAAGCAGAGGCTTGGCAAAACTGCCGGCAGCTCCGCATCGTCAAACTGCCGGCCACAGTGGTAGGCATTTCCGATAACGTCTTCCGTGACTGCAAACTACTAAACAGCGTCTTGGCTCCGGGTTGCCGAGACTTTGGGTATAAAGCCTTTGCGGAATGTTGTTCCTTGCAATGGTGTATGCATCGGAAGGGATTGCACATGTGTTCAATAGCGAAGCCAAGTTAGGACAATACCTCTTTCAAGGGTGTATTAACCTTGCTGAGGTTACCTTAAGTGAGCTTCCATCCCCCCGAGAGTCAGTACTGCAAGCTAGGACCAGTGAGTTGACGCCGGGCTGTCTTAGCTCTACGGGAATCACCGCACTTGCTCTCCCAATGCATTTTGTAGCTATCGGAGCGCATGCATGCGACAGTTGCCGACTGCTTAAGAGTGTAGACCTTTGCAACACCAATGTCGAGGAAATTCCGGAATTCGCCTTTGTGCACTGCACCAGTCTCAGAGAAGTCCTCCTTCCGACAACTCTCCATGCAATCCGAGTCAAAGCCTTCATGAACTGTGCAGCCCTAGTTGAGCTTGCCATTCCGCCCTCGCTGAGGTACATAGGAAGTAGGGCCTTCCTAGATTGCACTGTCTTTAGCAGGCTTGCCAAGATGCCAGGAAGGCATAAGTGGCGAGGAGTCTATGCTGAAGAGAATGCTTTCGCCATTTGTCCTGCTATGCGATGGCCACCCTGGCTGCACATGATCCCGGACATGGGGTACACCCCTGGTCTTGGATGAAAACAAGCCTTTTTGGCTGCAGCAAGCGCTGTATCGCAGTTACTCGTTAAGAGTCCGGGCACGCGCCTTAGCGTGAGTCCAAGGTAGGCCAAAAATCACACCAGGACAAATTCCATAGGGGAGCTGAGAAACATCGCAATTGTACCCTTCCATAGGAGGTTCCACTCATGAGTATCATGGCGAGACGCCTGCACCTAGAGCTAGGGGCAAGCAAAAGAAAATAAACTGCACATTGCCAAAGACCAGTGTCCCTGAACAAACTGGATAACCCGTCTAGTCCAGGCAATGCTGAGAGCTGTCGGCAGATGCCAGTAGTCACAGGGAAGAAAACTGCTCAGACCTGCCAGAGCCGGCAATCCTGTGGCTGGAATGGGGGACAAGCTAACCGACAGCGGAGTACGGCAAGCAAGATGCGCAAGCACTAAATAACCTCTTCTCGCCATTCGCAATGCTGTGAGCCAATAGGAGTGAGAGCCTTAGCTCTTCGTTCCTAACAGGCGGGCGGTAGAGAGTGGCAATGGAGGATGCCCAGGGGGAACGTTAGTTCCCTTTGTTGATATCCGACATTTCCAATTTTGTACAAAGAGGTACAGATACCATGCTAGGGTTGTCCAAAGTTTCATCTGTTTCACCTGTTTCACACGGGCCTTGCATGCAGCCGATCACCCTTTGCAATGGTGCAGCGCTTCATAGACCTAGAAGACACCCCACTCTGTTTGCTATTTTGGCACCTTTGAGTGCCAAAGGGTGCTGAGCTGACCTCCCTTCGGGGGGGGCCTTTTCGCACCATTACCTGCAGGCTTTCGTCGATTATGGCCGCCACTTATTGATCGCCGATTGGTAGCATGCCACTGGACTTGTAAGTGCAACCGGTTGAACGGGTTGTGCCACAAGAAAGGTCTTTTCCACGGCATGCCGCTTAGCTACGCCACCCCACTTGCCAGGGATGCAGTCGACGTTGGAGCATTGCGATACTCCTGACCTGCACCGTGACCATGATTTTGCCGCACTGGGGTGTGGCCGCTGGTCACTCATAATTGTGAAGTGAGGTCCCTCTGAAGCCTTTTTGCGACTTTGCTTGAGCACAGACCTGCGCCGATATGCTTTTCGTTCGTGAATTCAGGCCCATTTCTAGACACTCTTTTTCGTCTCACCTGTTTCACCTAGCACAGAGGAAAGACTACATGATGGTGGAGACTCGGCCTGTGGGCCTTTTGTTGTGCGTTTTGGGTTGCGTTTGTGGTCCTTGTTCTTTTCTCCACCATCAGACTGTTCTTCCCTCCCTTCAACGATGACCTGGGCACCATGCCCACACGGCGTCCGTACTCGTGGAAAAAAAAGGTTCCCCGCTCGGAACGGCAGTATCTGGGAAACTGGATGACTGGGTCAACTGCTGATGTCTATACCCGGGAGAAACGGAATGTTGTCACCGCCATCTAGACCAAGGTGGCGGACAAGGTGAACTCCCTCAAGATGACGCTGGGCCTCAACCACAGGGACTGGGATAACCCAGTGACAGAGGTGGTGGATGCAGAAGAGCGGCACCTGGGATCGCAGCCTCACTCCACACGACGCTCCATGGCTGACACCCCACCTGTGGGAGAGGGCTCTCCACAACCCGAAGGTGACCGCGGGCACCACTGACTCGTGGGATGTTGTGGAGGGAGCAGACAATGGCTAAGGTCACTTCCTTGCCCAGGCCAGCGATCCGCCCCCAGAGAGCGATCCAGCGGACCAGGACTCTCCCACCAGGTGATCAGCTCGAATACGGAGAAGCAATTTCGTGCACACCTCCTCACTGTGGAGGAGTTCTGCTTGGGCTGTGGTTGGCGCCCCAGAAGCACCCAAATGACAGTGCTGACACCCGGAGAGCGCTGGGCCAACCCAACGGGCTATGGCAAGTGCGCACGGTGTTTTGCCACAGGTGACCCCCAAATCGTGGTTTGTGAGCCGTCTTGGCACAGTGGAGGGGAAGGACATCCCTGATCTTAAGGTTGACAGAGAAAGCTCGGCCACGTCGGGTTCCGAGACGGATGACTCCGTGGACACCCAGTCCTGGAATGGTGTTGGAGAAGGGGCAGGGACCCAGACCACACCTCGGCCTGCCTGCATCCCACGGAAATGGCGGGTGTGCCAGGCACCTCCGGACTGGGCGAATCCTACTGCCTGACACACCCTTGTCCCCCTGGCGAAGTCCAGGGCAGTTTGAAATGGACTAAACGGTGCAGGGTCTGGGAGGACCCCAGCATCTTTTTTTCCACGAGTACGGACGCCGTGTGGGCATGGTGCCCAGGTCATCGTTGAAGGAAGGGAAGAGCAGTCAGATGGTGGAGAAAAGAACAAAGACCCCAAAACCAACCCAAAACCAAGCACCCAAGCCCGCAGGCCGAAACTCCACCATCTTGTAGTCTTTCCTCTACACTGGGTGAAACATGTGAAACGGAAACTAATGGCAATTAATGGGCCTGAATTCTCGAAAGAAAAGGACGGCAGCGCAGGTCTGTGGTCAGGGAAAGTCGCCTAGAAGGCTTCAAACGGACTTTCCTTCCCGAATATTGGTGACCAGCGGCCACACCACAGTGTGGCAAAACAAAGTCACATTGCAGGTCAGATGTCTCGCGATGCTCCAGCGCTGGTTGTAATCATGTCGACCAGGAGTGACAAAATCTGAGCAGCAATCCGTGGAAAAGACCATGCTTGTAGCACAACCCATTCAACTGGTGGCGCATACAAAGCCAGTCGCATGTTGCCCGACAATAGCCAAACCGTGGCGGCAATTCCTAGCGAGGAAAGCCTGCAGCTAAGGGTGAACAAGGCACAACCTCCCCGAAGGGAGGCAAACCCAACACCCTTCGGCACGCACCGGTGCCACTAGGGGGTGTCTCTTGAGTCAGTGAGGCGCTGCGTAATTGCAAAAAGTGGTCTGCTGCGTGCAAGGCCCGTGTGAAACAGGTGAAACTTTGAACTCTCCTAGCATGATATCTGTACCTCTTTGTACAAAATTGGAAATGTCGGACATCAACAGCGGGAACTAAGGTTCCCCCTGGGCATCCTTCATTGCCACTATCTACCACCCGCCGGTTGGGAACGCAGAACTAAGGCTCTCGCTCCTATCGGCTCACTGCGCAGCGAATGGCGAAAAGAGGTCATGGTTCTACTTGGTGTTTGCGCATTTTATTTGCCGTATATGCCTGGCAGTCACCGTTTCCTAGTGCTCGGAAACTGACACTTGGCTCTGCTCACTACCTACGTCGCCCTTGCTCCTCTCCTGCCTCGGAAGCATTGCTGGCCTTTGGTGCAGGATCTAGAAAGTCTTCTCGCCAAAGATCGTTTGCATCAATCGGCAAGACTCGAAGCCACGTGGGCTTGTCGAAGTGCTCGCATTTGTCAAAAGCATTAGACTGGGCATATGTCCCTCGCCATGTGCTGCTTTTTCCTTGCTTGAGGATTATTCGAAGGTGCGTGCAGCCTGCAAAGGCATGCCTCGCAATGTAAAGCAGGGATGGTGGAGTAGAGACCTCCTTTAGTGAAATACACTTGTAAAAGGCTTCTTGCTCAATGGTCCTCAGCATGCGGGGAAGGCAGAGTTGTTGCAGCTGCGAGCAGTAAGCAAAGGTTGAGCCTAGAATCTCAAGTACGTCTGTTTGGGACAGATCAACGATTTGCAGCTGCTGGCAGCTCACACAGGCAGCAAAGCCTATCCTGTTGAAGCTCGTAGGTGAGGCCAGTTCAACAATGCCAGACTCTTGAAAGCAGCAGTCCGGCAAGCATCGGTTTGGGTACGTTGTAGCAGATTCTGACATGCCCAAGTTGATGTTGCGCAGCGCCGTGCATGCTTGAAAGGCACGAGGCCTTAGCTGGGCTTGGGGGGCTAGCTTATTGCTAGGGCAATGCGCCGCCCCCACCTGCGTTAAGGAGCAACACTCTTCGAATACCTTGGTGCCGAAGTACTTGCAGCCTGGGGCTACCACTACACGTAGAACTTGACACCTACTGAAGGCGCCTTGCAAAAGGCTGACGACTGTGTCTGGCAGGTGGGCGATTTGCAGTTGTCGACAGCACCGCCACGCAGCCTCTCCTACAATCTTGACACCGTTCTCTACTAGAACGTGACGGATTTCAGTGCAAAAGGAAAAGGCTTGTGGAGGAATTTTGCCATTTCTACTGCGCAGCACCCGAACTGCCTTGACTTCCCCTTTTAGTTGCCCCTTGTGCCCTGCCTGTACCATGCACTGCCTAGCGATTACATAATACTTCTGGTTGGTGCTGATTGCACGCTGGATTGGGTCAGCAAGGACCTGCAGGGTATTCGTTTGCACAAATTGCAGTTCACACCCTAAGGTGCTTGCGTTTCCTAGATGGGGGAGCCTTGCTAATACTGCATTCTCAAAGCTCCGAAGACTGGCATGCCCAACAGGATCCACCTCTAAGGGTAGTTCCTCCCCTGCTAGCGTAGTCAGCGTGAGGGGCCGCGCCCCTGGCCGTCCCCTGCTGTGCCATGGACTGGCTCCACCTACTTCCTCAGTCATGCTCTGTACGCAGGATTCACTGGTTTGAGCCCAAGGAAGTTGTGACAGAGAAAATTAGACGAGACCCTTCTCTATTCGACAGCAACGATTCACTCACTCCTCTATCTAACGGAGGGCAACTATGGCTAGTTACTAGTGGTGAAGAGTACTGTGTTGCAACTTCTGGCCTACTCCGGACCCGAGCTAAGGCTCACACCCAAACTCTAAAAAAAAATGACAGCGGGGCCATGACAGTTGTGGACGGGAGGGTACTCCTTTATCCTAGACCAGGGGTGTAGCCCATGTCCGGGATCATATGCAGCCAGGGTGGCCATCTCATAGCCGGACAGATGGCGAAAGCATTTTCTTCCGCAAAAACCCCTCGCCATTTGCGTGTTCCGGGCATTTTGACAAGCCTCCGAAAGGCAGTGCAATCCAAGAAAGCCCTACTTCCAATATACTTGAGGGAGGGCGGAATGGCAAGCTCAACTAAGGCTGCACAGTTCATAAAGGCTTTAACTCGGATTGTATGGAGAGTTGCCGGTAGGAAAACCTCCCTAAGGCTAGTGCAGTGGACAAAGGTGAATTCCGGAATTTCTTCAATCATGGTGTTACAAAGGTCCACACTCTTAAGCAGTCGACAACTGTCACACGCGTGCGCTCCTATAGCTACAAAGTGCTTTGGGAGAGCAAGTGCGTAGATTCCCGTAGAGCTGAGGCAGCCCGGTGCGAGCTCTCTGGTCCTGACTTGCAGGGTTGACCCTCGGGGGGATGGAAACTCACTCAAGGTGACCTCAGCAAGGTTGATGCACCCTTGGAAGAGGTATTGCCCGAAATTGGCTTCACCATTGAACACGTTTGCAGCCCCATCCGATGCATACACCCGTTGCAAGGAACAGCATTCCGCAAAGGCTTTATAACCAAAGTCGCGACAACCCGGAGCCAAGACACTGTTTAGTAGCTTGCAGTCCCGAAAGGCATTATCTGCAATGCCTACCACTGTGGCCGGCAGTTTGACAATGCGGAGTTGCCGGCAATCTTGCCAAGCCTCTGCACCAATGAGCCTGATACCTGACTCGACGCTAACATGTCGCAGGCGTGGAACCCCTGCAAAGGCCCATTCTGGGACGATTTCTTCTGGGTTCATAGGGACATGAACGGCTAAGGGGACTTGATCAATAGAATAACCTCCGAGCTGTTCTTGTGCTGGCAGGATAACACTACAGTTCCTGAAGACAATGGTGTATTCCTTGTCTTGCTGCAACTTATCCCATATTGGGTCCTCAAGGTAGGTTTGCGTGGCGGTTTGTAGAAAGTCAATGACGCACCCAAACACTTTGAGGTCAGTGACCGAGGCCAGATAGTCCATGACCTGGTCTTCTAAATCCACAAATCGGTCAAACTTGGCGACACTGAGAGAGACCTTAAAGGTCACCCCCGAAAGCGCTCCTTTTCGGGGGAGTGCTACTCATGGATGAATCGTCAAGCTCTTTGTGCGGCAGGCTATTTGCTATCATTGTTTGAGCCACAGGTGCCAAGTCTGCTCATGGGCTATTCCTAAGGCCAGGGATGTTTCCTGAAGACAGATGCTAAGGCACCCACCTTGAGCCTCTCATGGGCTGGCATGATGTTAGGAGTACTCGTGGTATAGCTCCTCGTCAAAAGCATCTGAATCTGGTCCTTCCGCGGGGAGCAGCTCCAGCCAATGGGGTTTTTCAAATTTGTCGCACATAAAGAAGGCATTGTGCTCTGCCTGCACCCACTGTTCAATGTCACCCCAATCTAGGAGGGTAAACCGTTGCAGCTGCTCGCACCCGCAGAAGGCACGGTTACCTATGTCACTGAGTTCTGTCGGGATGACAACTTCTTGCAGCACAACACAATTAAGGAAGACTTCTTTTCCAATTTGCATGAGTCGCGGTGGAAGCCATATGCACTGCAATGCTATACAGTGGGCAAAAGTGGAAGAGAGTAGGGCTGTGACCTCTGTGCTCATGAGGTTGACCTCCACTAGACTTTTGCAGTTTTCACAGGCCCTCGGCCCGATGTTGTGGAAATCAATCGGCAAGCACAGCTGTTCAATGCCTGCTCCACAGAATGCCCCTTCAGGCAGAGCTCGTGGTTTATTAGTACGATCCAGACTCATGACCGAAGGTGGAAGCTTGACAATCTGCAGTTGCTGGCAACTCTGCCAGGCCGCAATTCCTACATGTTGGATGCCAGTTGCCACTTCTACGTGCCGGATCGAAGGTGCAGCATGGAACGCTCTGTCGGCAATTTCCCCTCGCGGGTTGGCCGGGACACGAACTGCTTTGGGGCAGCTTTCCTTGCCGTCTGCCTGGAACTGCCAGATGGAATGTCCTTCCACCATGCAGGGACGAACTACCATTTGCCACCGTGCGGAATGCCTCTGACAGGGGTTGCTGCTCGCGAAGGTCGAGCAATTCCAACTCACAACTAAATACATCCAAGTCAGAGACTGTAGGCAGAAAGCAAAGAATGTCGTCTTCCAGCTCTGCCACATCTTCATAATGGGAGAGGTGGCTGCGCATTGAAGTCTCCGTATGGAGAGACCTGGCAACAGCCAGAAACCCCACAGCCGATCTGCCAGCCGAAGAAGACTCTGCCTCGGAAGCCACCGGGTCGGCAGAGCGGTCGCCTAGATTTGCTCTCCCAGTGCAGGTGGGAATGGTTGAAACGCAGGCAGACGAAGCGGACGAAGCCACAGAGGACGAGGCCATGATCGCTGAACCCAGCTATGCCTTTGCCAAGGGGTATGGACGGTTTGGCAAAGGTTTCACTTGACTAGCAAGCGCTTGGTAATTTCGAGCAAGGGGACATCGAAGCAGAAAGCGCAGTGGTGGCTCAATGGCTGACCTCCGGGCTTAGAATTGCCAGTCCCGCACAGGGTGGAACCTGCTGTCCACCCGATTCAGCTTGACTAAAGTCCCTTGTTCTGTCCTCAGTGACTATTGTCGCAAAGGATGCCCTTTCACTCCGAAGAAGGCAGATCGTCCTGGCAACCAATATGACACGATTCACTGCTCCGAAGAGAAATGGGATCAGCTCTGGGTGGCTCACTGGGAACACCACGTTCAGACTCCAACTTGCGAGCCACAAGCAGGCACTTAGAGACCACATCGGCTGCAGTCAGGAAACCGCCGACCCAAGCAACAAAGCCCGCCGTACTGACCCCCCTACAGAAGTGGGAAGTTCCTCGACTGCAGCTGGGTCTTCCTGGCACAGCAAGCCTCCCCCACCGCCTTCGCCCTCGGGGTGGTCCCACGGGTAGTAGCAGTTGTGTAGTCGTCACAAGGAGTCCTCCCACACAACAATTGCCTCCGTATCGCTCAACCTCCTCCATGAGATGGGTGACCTCAGCCACCTTCTCCATTGTGGCCTAGTTGCCACTATGGCCTTGCAAAGGATACATCTCCTGCACAAAAGTTGTTTGGCTCAACCAAGCACCTACATTGCAATGCCGCCCCCCCAAGATTGCTGTGAGGTCAACCTCGAGTTGGTTACCATAGCAGGCACGGAAAATGCGATGCAAGCAAGCAGTTGCAGCAGGGAGGGAAACGAGAAAGCTTGTCCTAAAGACGGGTCAAGGGCTCCACTAGAGCAAGCTCTTTCAGCCCAGGAAGTGGTCGCGATCAATGGGTTGTCTTCAGCACCTTCTTCTTTTGGTCGATATCCACAGCTCCCCTTCACCTCCGCGGGCTTGAAGCCCTGCTGCTCCATGGCTGTGACCAGGTCAGGCAGGATCTGGACTGGTGGACGGACAAAAAAGTCATTGGTGGATAGCATTTGTTCTCCATGCTCCATCTCCCTGACAAAGAACATGATGACAGTGCGCATGAAGATAAGAGCATCAACATCTTTTTCTTTTGTGGTCTGCGATTTCCCTTCCACAGTTTGGCCTGCACCCTGATCTCTGTGTTGATTGTCAAAGGAACAGCACCTCGCAATGAAAGCTAGGAGACCATATTGCCAGAAGCGAGGGCTTGCATAGAGGGCGAGCTGTTTCTGAGTGATGAAAGGACATGCTGGATGCCCGTTTTTCACGAAAGCGAAGAGGTTCGACAGAGAGGCAGCGAAGGCTTCACTTAAAAGGAGAAGATCGCCGATGTGGGCCTGGTTGATCTTGTCTGGAATGTCCATAAAAGAGGAGCCATGGAGTGCTTGTTCTGTCACTCTCCTCCAGAGGAATGTGCGGACAAGGCGGTTGATTTGCTTGTTGGAAACAGCAAGCCTTGCCATCGGCCATTCTCTGAGCAGGTCATTGTAGATCTGCAATGAAGGGAGCGGCACCTTTTGCCCGTGAGCTTCTCTGGTCGTTCTCGCTGCATTTTAATGGTCGTATAAGGCCTGCATGGCTCTCTGTTCGGATTCCAGCTGGAGATCAGTGGCGGCCGTGCCTCCACGCTCTGCATGCTCTTGATCACTGGCAATATCAATTTCTGTCATGGCATGTGGGCGCTCTTGCGCCGGAGCGGTTAGGTGGTGTCTCAGGGTTTCTGCAAACTGGGACCTCCTGCCTTTGAGCGTTCCGACTGGCTAGATCAGCCAGCGTAGCCGGTGGTTGCTCATGTTCAGGAAGCTGCCTAGTGGTTGCCTGGATGTTGAAGCAAGTGATTTACGTGACTTCTTGGGCTGAGCTCGCCCGGCATTAGCCTTAGACCCCGGTCTTCGCTTGATTGGAGACTCAGAGGAGTGCGATATGGGGCTACCACTTGGGGGGTCCACGTCCTGTGGGGGTGGCGCACTCCTTGCGTCATCGTCTGCCGCCAGCATGTCATCTTGTGCAGGACATGCGTCAGGAAGAACCGGACGATTGCCTCAGCAATCGTCCTCTTCTGCGGAGGAGCTGCTGGCACTATCATCATCTTCCATGTGAGCATCATCGTCCTCCGGTTGCTCTGTGCTCGGGATAGTGGGCGACTCTGGGGGGGAGCTGTGGACCGAGACTGCTTCTTGTGTGTCTTCCTCAGCCATCGCAGCATCTGACTCTGCAGGAGAGGATAGCGAATGTCCCTCTTGCGCTTCATGTTCCTCTTTGTCTGGGTCGCGATCAGAGACAGAGAGGACATCAGGCGTCAGACTTTGCCGAGGCCAATAACAGCCATGTACCAAAAGGCCTGGTCGCGGTGGCAGGATGAGGTCAGAGTCTGGGGCATCCAAGACCGGCTGCACTCTCCATGCGTCACAGAAGTACACACGGTGCAGTGCTTCGAAAGTGTAATCCTGTGCACTACGCTGTTCACGTGTGCTCGGCGTTGGTTGATAGCGCAGGGAGCTTCCTACGCTGCATCGTCGCCCTGGGCCAGAGCTATTGTGGAGAAGTCGCCAATGTCCTGGCTGCTGCCCATCTGTTATGACCAGCCACTCTGGCTCAAGCGAAGCATCAGCTGCATATCCATAGACGAGGTCATGCAAGATCGTACCACCAGGCAGGTAGGGCCCTTCTACTAGGCTGTTAATTTCCGCGTTGGTTAAATGCGTAATCGTGGCTAAGACGAGGCGTAAGCGCCTAACCTTACCGTGATGGTGTTCTACGAGACAGACCGGCAGGGGGCCAAGCCACATTGGATGAGGCAGGAGCGCCTGTTGGAAGAAAGTCGTGGCCTGCGCAACTTGTGTGGCTGTAAGGTCCAGGGAGCCTAAGATGTCGGGCTCTTTGTTACTGTCATAGGTATGTATCGTCTGGACGCCATGCAGAAGGGCTGCTAGGACTTGCAGGGCCCCAGGCATCCCTTGCATGTTCAATGGACATGCCAGGATGGTAAGGTCAGTGGCTCGGCTATAGGCTGGGCGGGAAGGCCCATGGAGCTGAGCATGCCAGGCCAGTTTCAGTTGGCGTGGGCAACGGCACAAACTCTTCCGGGAACGGCACTAAGGCGACGTCCCAGTGCCTAGGGCTGCTCAGGCGGCGTGACTTCTCGCTTGGCGACTCATCCCCTTTGCGTTTCCGAGAAGGAGTCACAAAGGCAAGCAGGAGCGCTAAGACTGAATAGCACTTGCCGTGCTCCTCCAGAACGAGTCGATAAGCCTTCTCCGCCTGTGAGCCCATGTGAACTGTGCTTGAGGGGCTGCTAGCTAGTTGCTCATAATTACAGCTCTGGAAGTGCGCAGGGGAGAAGATGGCCGACTGTGACCACGACGGAAAGGCTATACGATGTTCATGCATGCCTTGTAAACCAGTGGCTGTTGGAGTGACATCCACAACTGAGCCAAACTTGCGGACAGTGGGACTACTCCACAGCTCTTTCTTTGTAGTGTGTAGTGGCCTCATCAACAAATGTGAGTTGCGGGAAGAACAGGGCTAGGCTGACAAACACTTCTCGGAACGGGATTTGTGCCAAAAGGTCTCGAGCCATTTCTGTCAGCCATTGAGCACACGCACTTTGATTACCTCTGCCAACCCGAAAGTTTTTCAGCAGCAGCGCATGTGCTTCTTCCATGGAGTCAATTTGCTGTCCCGCTACACAACTCTGCAGCAGCGCTAGCAATTCTTGGTCGGGTCGGTGGAGGTTGGACACCAACAAGCTAATAGCACCTTCCCAATCATCGCTGGTCATTGCCGTTTCAAAGCGAATCCAGGAGGCCAAACGCATGGAGGCAGCAATTCGGTCCCGGCGAGGAACCACCTCAGGGTGTGTGAGTTTCAGCGTTGTAAGACTGACTTGGCCTGCAGGGAGCTGGCACTGAAGCCAGTGCCAGTAGCCATGGTTGTGCTTGTCCATCCACCTTGCAGATTCTGTTACATACGTGATGTGCAGGGATCGTTGCAACATGTCGAGCTCATTCTCTGCCGGCTTCCAGTCGCACAGACAATCTTCGGCAGCATGGACAAGATAGTAGTTGCGTTTGTCAGGTTCTGCAGTGGCAACCAGCGCTGCGAAAACACTCTTAGGCATTGCAATGGCACCTAGACGCGCTGTGGTCTGACTGGCTGGCCAGAGGCAACGAATTGCTTTGGCAATCACTGCTCCAGTGCAGCTTCCTGCACTAAAACCGTTCACTGTGAAGTGGATAGGGTCTTCTTGTTCAACCGGCCGCAGACACCCCAGCCCTGGCAGGTAGGCAAGGAGTCGTAGCGGCTGTAGCGAGAGCAGCTTCCACCACAGGCCACTGAGGAAGGCTTGGTGCGGCAGCCGTCGGTGAGCAGGGAGAAGCCTCGCTGCTTTCAGCACCTGTTGCGTGCGTTGATACAGGAGGGCTGTCTTACCATAACCTAGGTCTTCCCATTTCTGGCACGGGTTCTGTGTGAGTGCAAGGAGGGTGGCGACTTCATGCACTCCGGTAGACCAGCCACAGGCAACCCCCCACTCCTGATCGTTGAGGACATCTGCCGGGGAGAGTGACGGCCCATAAACTTGACTTTCTCCCACGGGAGGACACATGCAATGGAAGTGCGGGGGGACTTCCCCTTCAAGGGCTCCTCCCCCCAGCCCACCGTAGTTGATTTGAAATACCGACGGTAGTGGCGGGAAGTTGTGTCCCATCCAATATTCGTTGAGTTGGGCGACCATCCATAGGACAGTGACCCAGACGATTTCGTCCTGCTGACGTTGATAGATGGCTTCGAAACGCTTGGTACCTTTGGGCTCCCTCTTGGGGCGCACCCTGGGGCGGTACCCTTTCCACCACAAAGGACCGACAAGCAGTGGTAAGCCACGACCTGGGTCCAATGTGGCCTGCAGAGGTTCCCACATGAGGAATTTCGGTTCTTGACCTTATATCCTCCCCCTTTCGGGGTGTGGTCCCCCTGCAGCCCAGCTCGATCCTTGGTGTAGGATCTAACTGGGGCCTGACTGTACATTAAGCCGAGGTAGCCAGAACCTCGACCGCTGGGTGACCCAGTCGATGGCGATCCCACCCCACCAATGACCCCCAAACCCGAAGGAATGGGAAGAGACAGGTGGAGGTCCAGGTTACCCCGGACACCGTGACTACTGAAAGACTGGCATTCGTCACGGAGGAACCGACGGTCTGATCCGTGTGGAGCTTGGCTACCCTCACACGAACTTTGACCGTTAGCCAGGACACAACAAAGACCAGAAGTTGACCCCCAGGGACGTGGAAGGGAATCACTACACCAATCTCGAAAAGAAAGGTGAAGATCATCCAGACCATTCATTTCCCTGGGCGGTGATGAGGAGGACGTGGAGAGGAGTCACGCAACCAACCCCAGAAGAGAAGGAACCGATCATCCAAACCATTCATTTCCAACCACACCACCAAGTCAACAACCAATCAATGAAGTGTACCTGACCCCCGCTTAGCAGAGACTCCAGGAGAACGCCGGAAGAGTCTCCACGCAGGGGTTCACCCAACTTGCCTGACCATCCAAAGGAACAACCACAAGGGCCCGTGTCCCAAGGAGTGGATGGCGCTGTGGCCCGTCGACCACGCAGCACCAGATGACACATCCAAGTCACCAAGGACAGCGTCAACTGGCCGGCTAGGGAGTCCGTTCATGGTTCCAGGTCGGTGGATCTTAAGACAAACTTAAATGCACACAGTCCTCCCCACCAACCTTGGGACCCTCGCGGGTCCACGCTCCCTCTTGCAGGCTAGGTATCGGGGACCCCATCCCCCTACCCACCTGTGGTGCGATACCTTCTAGGGGCATGAATGAGTCTTGAAGGTGACACAACAAGTCGCGATTGGCTTGAAGAAATTGCTCTCTTTCTCCAGGGACAAGACACTTGGGCTGAGCCAGTGCATCTCGCAATTGCTCATACGGACTTGCTTCAATGTCCTTGTGGACTGCAACTACTCCTCTTAGCTTAGCAACTTGACTCCAGGGCACAAAGAGGGAAGGAGACAGCCGTTGCGGACAGGGAGTGCATGGTCGAGGGTCAGGTGCCTGACTACCCTGCGTCGAGTCACTTTCAATTGCCTTAGTGAGTCGGTCTGCTCTTTTGGCAGAAGTGTCAGACGAGGGTGTGGAGACTGACTCCACATCTGCATCACCGTCCTCTGCCGGAAGACAGCTAAGGCTGTCCTCCTGCATTTGCTCCGGGTAGAGTTTAGTCGCTTGCTGACGAATCGCTCGCCACTTTACTAGCAGGCAGAAGCGCAACGCACTGTTTCCAGTTACCCCAGAGGAGTAGCCTGTAAATTTACACCCACCTACAGGTTTCCAAGCCTCAACGGCCCATGCAGGGGGCAGGTTGGGCATACCGAGTATCGCCATCGGCAGCGTTTCCCAAACCTGCTGCTCCAATTCGCGTAGAGCATCCTGCGCTCCAACTTTAGCCTTGCCAAATGCATGAAATATGGCAGGTCGCATTCGGTTGCGCGGCAATGCACTGGCTTGGAAGAGGTGTTCACCTGGCAGCGATGCGACTGTGCATGGCCCTGTTAGCATTGGGAGCACTGACAGTATGCCCTGTTCGAAAGTGGCACGTGCCCAGCTGGTAACCCAGGGGGTTCGCTCTCTTCCTTCAGGGGTGAGAGCCCTGGGATGGGATTGCCGTGGCCACTTGATTGGACTTCCTGGACCAGGTTCCTCCGGGCCGGGGATTGCTACTACTGGCCTTCATAAGGTTCCATACTATTGGGCAGGGGTCTTTGTCCTAGAGGCAGCGCGTTTCCTGTATCCTGCACAGCATTTTGCACTCATTGACAATGACTGTGTGCCAATCACGCTTTTCGAAGCGCAAGACCTACTGCAGCTGGCACATCAGCAGCACCGGTGGGTTGATCTCATAGGGCATGTACGCTCCGAGTCTAGCCCTAGTGCTGGGATAGGCATGCTACTTTTTACAGAAGCGCACTTGGAATATAATGCAGGGTTGGTCATTTCGATCGGCAATCGCAACAAGCACAGTCCACTGGAACATGACACGTCTGCCCTGACCCTGGCAAAGAGCCTCCAGGCGGGTCGCCTTGCTCTTGTTTCAAGAGCCAGACCACCTGTCAATCCCAGCGACACAGTCATAAGCGGCACTTTGTTTACCCCTTTTGTCGGGATTGCAATGCAGACCGCCCTTGACCTATGTATGGTCTGGTCCTTATACGGCCTTTATATGTGCAAGCACTTTTGGCCCATGCCTATCCCCGGCCCGGCATCAGCGCAGATCCACAGTATGTCAGTTGTCTCTTCTTGGGGACCCACCAGGCACCTACGTGAGGCCCACCAGGCAGCGAAAGCCGGCCAATATGGGACAGCAGCAGGTGTTCGATTGTCCACAATGAGGTAAATCATGTGATTGTTCATGATCAAGTCTCGGTGTGAGATGAGTGTCTGAATAATGGCAGTAGTATCAGGCAGCTCTCCCTCTGTTTCCCCCGTGCCCCTGGCAAAACTGGCTTGTCCATCAGTTGTCAACCAATCTGCATGGTCACGTGTGAAGACAAAGGGAACATGGACTCTGTTCTCTGTACTCTCCGTTAGGTCCAGTGAATTGCTGTCCTCCATCCACGGGTCATGTGACATTGGAGTTTCTCTGCTCGAAAATGCAGGTATAGCCCCCGCCAACTAAGGTTGGCAGTTGCCCTGAGAGGCGCGAGCACACGAAAGGCAATACGAATGATGTCAGCTAAGGCTGACCTCACTCCTGCATGCAGGGCACTACGACCTGCTGTGAGCCAAACGTTGCAGCAAGGTGCTTTCGTAAAGGATCAACTGCATTTAGCTTAGAATCGGGGACACCTGTTCAAACTATACAGCAAAGGAAAGGAGACTTTATATTGTTGCAGAGGCATGTCATCAGGACCCTGTCACTACTGGTCGTGGTCATCAGCATGTGGGTGTAAAAGAGAAAGTAACCACGCTACGTAAACCAGGCCACATAGCTGGGTATGTAGGTCAGCCAGGGGAGTAATAAGAACACCCTGCACATCGTGAGGCATGTGGTCCACTGTTTGTTCAATTTCCTGTACCGATGCATGCAGACCTTGCACTCTTGCATGTAGGGCTGATTCGATCTGGTGGTGCGCACGTTCTGTGTAGGCTAAGTCCGGCTGGTATTATACAAGAGAAGAGCTGGCAAGCTATTTCTCTCGCTCTGAGCCAAAAGTCTGCAGGGACAAAAGGAGACAATTGTGGGGGCCCATGTAAGAATGGGGAAGAGGGGCATTCAGTCTCTTCACAGGTTCACTGGACAGGGCACTTCTTTGGGTGTGCAAATGCACGTGGCGGTGGTAGACGCTCTCGCGTGCCGTCTTCCGCAACACGATAGTGAACATGCCCGTGTGTGATGCACTGCTGTGCTGGGGGCCTACTGCTTGTGGCCTGTCGGGGAGGCCAGTCGTTTGTCGGTGCCAGGGTTGGCGGCCTCACCGTCCCCCCAGGGTGAGTAGGTGGGGGATCTGCAGCAGCAATAACTCCCCCCCGCTCCTCCGTGTCAGGGAGTTGTGCGGCTTGCGAGAGTACCGCCAACAACTTTTCGTGGGCGGGATCAGCAGGTGTAACCTGCGTGGGAGGATGAGCAGGCTTCTTGCATTTGGGTTGCGTACGACCAGCTGTTTTCCGCTTAGGCGAAGCTTCCTCCTTTAGAGGGGGGCTTCTGCGCTCCGTTGCCTGCAGCTGTTCTGCAAGTGTAAGGAGGAGAGCATCAAAAAATTCCGCCAGTGGTAGCCGTATGCGCAAGACCACCTCAACTTGAGGGCGCCCATCTGGGCCCTGAGTGAGGGAACACTGATGAGGGCCAACAATGAAGGGGAGGGCCATGAGCAACAACTGCTACTGGTTGTCTTGGCCAGATTGGGCAGAGGCGTGCGGTCACTACTCTACTTCGAGCCTGAACAGCAGCAGACTCTCTTAGTCTCATGCAATGAGCTAGAGAAACACAACTACCAGATAGAGAACATTGGTCGGTAGCTTGCTACGTAAGTAGAGAGACCCGTGATGCGAGTTAGTATGCTCGCTAATTGGTCAGCCAAGAAAATTGGTTGCCAGAGTCGATCTGTTCAACACTGGAAGCCCTTCATATGGTAGCGCTCTGCGTCTCTCTCAGGGCGGTAAGTATCATGTCCATTTCGCTAGCTAGCGCCCAGCACGCATTGGCCCCTGGTTGAACATTGCAATGCTGTCGATGTGCGTGTGTATTTTGGAGGGTGCGTTGAATGTCGCACGCTAGTGCTCGCACTGTACTGGCACGAGTAATGAGTTCTCTACTAAGTCGTGCGTACGGCACATCTTGACCAGCAATCACATCCTGTTCCGTAAGAGCCTGCAATGCGTAAACACCTAGCTGGGCAGGGGGGCGCACTGTGTCGGCTTGTGGCAAGTTTGCACCTCCATATGTTCTATTTGCCTGCTCATGGATGGGGGTGGGGCGACTTTGTGGCAACAGCCAGGGCGGGATTGGTGGTGTTGGACGAGGTGGGGCGACAGGTACAGCTGGCAAAGCATAGAGCTGTGAAAAGGGGAAAGAGGCTACAACTTCCCCCGGTTCTGGAGGTCTTGCCTGTCCTCGCGCTACCGCCCATCCATTGGGAGAGAGACATTCTGATTGTTGGAGAACGCGATAAACAATTGCCCTTTGTAGGGCACACCTACCATGCAGGAGAACACCATCATGTGTGATGTGTGGTGAATCTTCAAAGGGAAAAAGGACCTGCCCACTAGGAAGTACAAAGGTAGATCGGCGCATCTCAGGTGGCACTGCAACTAGTTGCATTTCCGATATACGAGGGCATGTACCATCCTCGATTGGAGTCCTTGGGAAACCAGCAGCAGCCAGTCGCAGCGGGAGCTGCCTCTGGGCTAACATTACATTGATCTGGACAAAGTGTACCTCCGCGTCAGGGTGTTTATAGACCTGGCGAGCAAAGGGGGTGAGGCCCAATCCCCCAGGCCCCACCTCCATTCGGAAGACACGTCCTACTGACTCTGTGCTCCGTTCCGTGAGGATCAGGACTAAGGTCCTAACCCTCTCACTCGGGCTGAGGTATACTGCTGTGTAGGACAGAGATTGTAGGAGCAATCCCCCTACCCATTCGTTTGTGGGAGCTGTCTTATGTGTCGCATCGGTTTGAGCCCAGATAGCGGAATCATAGCAGAAATTTTGCACCAGTCACAGCACAACCCACAAGCTGACAAACAACAAATAAACAATGAGCAATACAATCGACAAAAGTGCCAACCGGCAAGGAGAGAATCTAGTGGGTGCTTTTACTCCCATGCTGATCTTTTTTTAGAGACAAAAAGCGCGCCGTCGAAGGTAGCGACGAGAGAGTAGCTCAAACAGGGGGTTGCTTGCTTTGTTCACTTACAGCACGAATTATCGTGTGTGTCGTCGCTTGGCATGTTGTGCTTTAATTCTTTTCGCGAGTCGTTGTTCGAGCGCTTCTTGTTGCTCTGGGTGCGCACCAGTAAAGGTGCGTTTTCTGTGTATGCGCACGACAGCAGGGAGAGGTCCTTGCGAGGAGGCATGGGAGTGTGAACCGATAACAGGGGCCGCAGAAGCACATTCAGATAGCAACTGAGCAAATTTGGGTTGCAGAGAATCACACCTCATCAGTGGTGGCTCGGCAGGGTCAAAGCCAAAGGTCTGGCAGAGATGGGTATTGAGGGCCGTAAGCGAGTCATTCTCCGGTCGAGGGGCTAGAAGCCATCATGCAACCAGATGGCCGAGACGAAGCCTACCCGCGGCTGCAAGAAGGAATAGGCAGCCCATGTGACCTGCTGCTCCAGGACCTCGAAATAGTGAAAAGGTGCTCCTCGACCTGTCCGTTCTGGCCCAGAAGGGCACCATGAGGGAGGATGATGCATGGCATAACGGCTAGCAGCGAACACTTCCCGAGCAAAGCTCACAAGGTGACATGACAGTTCCGTTTGGATGCGCTTTTTAAGGTATTCTATAGCTTCCTGTGGAGTGGCGCTGTTGATGATGACAAGTGGCCATGTCTTTACCAGGAGGCTAATTTCATTCTCAGCAATCTGTGCCCTAAGAGCTCTTGTGAGGTAGCTTCTCATTTGCGCAATTGGCAGTAATGTTAAGTGAACTTCAGCTGCCCTGCATTGCCGTCTCATGAGCTCATAGTGTGCTCCACTAATGTCTATCTCCCAATGTGAGTTGCCAAAGAGGAGCAGCCGAACCTGCCGCGGCAGACGCTGCGCGGCATTGCCAACTGAATAGAACCGGCCTCCCAAAGAGTCGACCGTGGGCTTGTACCCTGCATTGAGGCAATGAGAGGACGATACTGCCAAGGCAATGTAGTCCATTGCAACCCATTTGTAGTGTGGGTGCCTTCGGAGCAGTGTGTGCATTTCTTGGGGAGTAGGAGAAGGGCACTCCGTGAGAACGAAGGCAGGGGCTTGCAATGCATCTCCCTGTTGAATAATGAAACCCAGGGCTTGTACCAAGTGAAACGGCGGGAGCGCCACGTGATGCAAGGGAACAAGTGGGTTGTTATCCGCCTCCCTAGCTGCAGCACTAGCCTGACCTGCAAAGTAGTCTGGTAGCCGATTGCACTCCCTTGGCAGATAGACCAAACGGAACAGACAAGGTGCTCGGGCAAGCAAGTGTTGGCATTGTTCTAAAATGGCGACAACCGCAGGTTTTTTGATTCTTCCTTTGTATTGTAGGTAGTTGATTACTGGCAAGATGTCACCTTGCACCACAACACTGTCAATGGGGATGCCTTTTGACATACAGGAGACATAGTACTCAAATGCAAGGTTTATGGCAGCCCTACAGGCATGTGCTTCTGCTACTACATTATCAGAGCAAGAAAGTAAGGGGATGGAAAGCCACTGGACAAGGGAGGTGGAAGACGGCGTTACATGTAGCAAGCTGACTCCTGCTCCTCCAGTTTGCGTGTGCTTGTGCGCAGAGCCGTCGAATTGTACCAGGCAACCTTGCCATTCTTGTGGTTCACCTAGCAGGAGGACAGTATTTGCAGACAAATCATCCATGGCTTGCAAACGTAAATGCGTGGCTCCGCAATGGCATAAAAAGGGTACGAGACATGCGGTAGCTGTGGGAAAGGGAAGCTTTCGGTATTGTGAAAGGAGCAATCGAAGGCGGTGATCCTGCTTAGCAAAAGTAGCAATCGTGTCTCCTTTAGCAAAGGGCTGAGTCGTTGCAAGTCCCTTTGGCGGGAGCAAGGCCGCTTCAAGTACAACCGCGGGGAAGCGCTGCACTCGAATTTTAGTGGAGTCAGTACACGCAATACTGCTCGGTTGTGGTGGAGCACGGAAGTGGTTGAGCAGCGTGCTAGGTAGCGAAGAGTAGATACGCTGCCAGAGGTCAAGCACATGATGTGAAATCTTGCAGTGGCGTACACACACAATGTTCGGTCGAAGTCCTCCGTACTCGGTAACTAGCCGCCTAAGATGGAAAAGCATGTAGCAAAGTGCTACTCCTATGCTGCGGGACGGCACTTTCCGCCAATTAATCTCTGGTGCAGGAGCAACCCACAGAGCGAGCCAGGTGAGGTGTACAACCGGACAGAAGGATAACCAATGATCGACAGAGTTGAAACCACCCTGACAAAGTACACAAGGAACATAAGAGTTGAGCGCGCGACAGCCTACTGAGGATAGTAGGCGAGAAAATGCTGGGGGCAGTTGCTGGGGCTCAGGCACAAAAATTTGATGGAAATGAAGAAAGCTCTTACTCTCTTCAGGGAGGGTATTCAAGGTAATATCTATTGGAGTAGCAGGCAGAAAGCAAGTCGGACAAAGTGCTCCATATCCTGGTCCGTATGGAAAGCATCGTGTATGGTTGTGACACCAAACACAAAGTTGACTACGACTGAGCTTGCCCCTGAGGGGCAGCCAAAAGTCAGCATCTTCTCCTAAAGCCCATCGTAAGACAGCATAGCGCGGCACTGCCCCTACCTGAGTGGTAGGTAGATCCGCTAGCCAGTCCAAAAAAAGGATGGAGGGCCCCATGGCCCAGCCATTCTTGCATATTCGTGCAGCCAAGTGCCTATGAGAGGCTGCAAGCAATCTGCTAATGGCGAGTTGTTTGAAGAGCTGTTTGAATCCACTCGCCCTCTGCGCCGGGGTATTGTTTTGTCTTAAGAGGGCTAGGAGTCGCTGTATGTCTTCAGCAGGAAGCTGCTGTTGCCAATACTTCCAGCATTGTTGGATTTGTATGGCATAGGAACCTTCTTGTTCTTCTGCAAGGGACCTATGTCCTTGCCGTAAGTAGCATCCAAAGAGGGAGACTGCCTGCATGATGGTTGGGTCAAGCAGTGGGCCTATGCGTAACCACATTCAGAGCCCAACTAGTAGGTGTTGCGGAAACCAATGTCGCTGTAGTAGAAAGTCTGCCATTGCATGGTACAGCGGCTTGAGAAGCTTGGGCGAAAAAAAACGCTGCGTCTGCGAGTAGTAGAAGAGGCTCAGCGAAAAGGTGTTAAAGTAGATAATCTTCATATGAATGCTAAGGTTGGCCCGATTAGCAGCAGCAAGCCTCGTTCGGAATTTCACCAGCTGCTTTGACAGCAGAGTGATGAGAGATAATTGCAGCGGTATTTTGACCATGGCCTCATTCGTGAGTTGACATGTCCACCCTGTATGGATCGTTAGACCAAGGTTGACAGTCGACGGCACTATGCACTGACCGCCTAGTCCTGCTTGGTCCAGACTAAACAGTTGCTCAGCAGTGTAACTGACATTTGTGAGCAGTTGTGTTTTTGATCGACACTGGCATGGACTAGCAGCCAATCGGCAAAGCATGGGGTGCCCTTCAGTTACAAGTCTGGGTATGGCCTCTGAGGCCATATGTACGCAGTGGCCACCGTGTCTAAGGACAAAGCGACGTGCATATCCAGGGACACGTTGCAGCGCAGCACTGCAAGTGGCTTGTCCTGATTCGTGAATGGGAGTTACATGACCCCAGACATCTTCAACTTTGTGCAGCGTGTTTTCATCAAGGGCTCTGCTGGAGAATCCGACTTGCCAGCAGTGATGTGTGTCCATGACAATACCAGCAGACTTCCATTTCCTTATGTTCTGAAAAACCTCTCGAACCCAGTTCGGGTCTGTTTGCCGACCAACTATCGTAGTGTCATCAACATACCCTGCAACCACTAAAACTTGCGGAATTTGATTGAGTACGACAAGAATTGGGTCCATGGCAAGGCAGAAGAAGTACACTGATGTGGATCGCCCCATATCAACTCCAGAATGCACATTCCTCGCTGGTAAAAGCCGCCCCTGTACTTTATGTCTGATTCTTCTACCAAACAGATAACGCGCAAATTGGAGGACCCAAGGGGAGCACTGACGAATGCGTAATATGTGAAGGATCCAATGTGCATTAATGCGCTCAAAAGCTTTGGATAGATCAGCGAAGAGGGCAGAAGCCGGGGACGAGCCTTCCAGAGCTCCTTGTACTTCTAGCACTGCTCTTTGCGGTTCTCGAAAGGAGTCAAGCAAAGTTTGGGCAGGGTGAAAACTGTGCCTGGTGATTCGAAACAGAATAGCAGCAGCTGTGCCATCTTGCAGTCTGTCAAGTGTGTCAGGCATGCCTAACGGCCGAAAAAAGTCAGCCGTGGGCCCTTGTTTGGCTTTTGGGATCCATACTCCCACCTGGGTGGGCGGCGCTAACGCACCAGCTAAGATGTGATGAAAGTCATCCTGAAGGATTGCAGCAGTCTGCTGCGGGAACATCCGCCAAAGAGCATAAGGTAACCCATCAGGGCCCGGAGCAGAATCTTTAGTGAGGAGGAGATGTTCGATATAATCTTGCTCCGTGGGCTCAGGAATGACAGGCCACGGCGCGACACACCGTCGGTAAGCCGAAAGCGTGTCATGCCAATCTCGGTCATACTTGACAGGGTGCGCGAACCAAAAGTCTCGGGTAGCAAGCATGGCTTCATCATACTCAAGGGCAGTACGACATTCTTGCCCATTATGTTGCAACAATGGACCATGATAAAAGGTGCCCTTGGGGCACACAGTTTTAAGTCTGTCCCAGAAGATTTTTTGCCTTCTAATTCGCTGGACTGGGTCTGTGTTGTCAGTGCCAAAAGGCATTTGTGTATTTGTTGCAGTTGCGACTTCAGCTGCTTGTAAAGCGGTAGCTATGATAGTAGCTGGAATCAAAAGGCATCCCTGCTGAGTTTGCCAGGATTGTAACAGGTCAGTATCCGCACTTTGCTCATACAACAGGCGTAGTTCTTCCTGTCGTATATGCAGGTGTGTTTGTTCTTTGCCCAAAAGCTTGTATAATCGCTTTAACGGAGCCAATTTTTTGAAGTGACAAGAGTGAGTTCTCCACCAACTCCAAACTATTGCACGACAGTGTTGTGAAAGCACGACACTAGCAAGCCTAGTTTCCTGCGCTAACGAGATTTTTCGTTTGAGAGCGAGTAGGGAAGCTTGTCTTGCAACTGCCTGTAGACTTCCCGATGCAATCGTTGGATCGAGAAAGACTTGAGTCGGTATGGTGTGATGCTTTTCAGACTGTGGATGTGGTCGAAGCCGCGGTTTCATCTTTAGCCTGAGCATCAAAGCTTTGTGATGGCAGGTATCAATCCGGTACCTGCCGTAAATGCGAGCAAAGAGCTGAGTTGTATCAAGGAAGAGACTAGGCACCAAGAATCTATCAAGCGCGGATTCCTGGTCTTGGTACTTGTAAGTAGGAAGTGCAGGATCAACATCGGTGAGTCCAGCCTGCACAAGGAAATCATCCCACGCGTGAAAATGATTCTGATCACACCGATTAAAGTCTCCTGCTACAAAGACAGGATGATCAGTCAGAGCAATAATGGTTTGTAAAGTGGTGGATACGAAAGTCTTAGGGCTGCTCGGAGGTATGTAGATCGAGACAAGCCATATAGTGCAGGCTTGGTATTCAACACGGGCAGCAACTGCATAATGTTGAACCAAAATACGTTCTTCTAGGACTTTCCAGCCTGGAGGAAACAGGATTGCAACTCCAGCTTGCTCCCCCGGATTTTGTTTGGCCAAAGTAGCAACTACTTTGATGTCAGGCCACGTGTGGGATAAGTATTGGAGATTGGCTTGATCCCATTTTGTTTCCTGTAGTAAAACTGGTGCCTGTTTCAACATAGTTTTGACTATCCAAGTCTTGTGTACATTGGTGGGAAGTCCAGGAGACCAGCTATTGAGATTCCAAGAGTGAATTCCTTTTACAGAGACTGGCAAATTACTAGGTCTCTGCTCACGGAATTGTAGAATTTTGTGACAGAGCTGCCAAAATCTCGAAGGGATTTGGCGTAGGGATTGTATTTCATTTGGGAGAATGAACGAAGTATCGCCGACGGGCGCAGATGGATCTGTAACTATACAGTCTGTGAACTTGCCAATATTGACTCGTAAAGAGAGGAGGGCATCTGACAAGTTGACATTGCCGTCAAAACCACACAACTTAAGGAAGTCCTGAATCATGATCTGCCGGTATGGCAGACAGGGATGGATAAAATGAATGAGGAAGTGGAGGGAGGAAACGTGCGTAATAGATGCATTTGTTTGTCGGTTGGTATGCCAATATGCTGCTTTGAGGCCTGTAGAGAGGGTACGCTGCACTAACCGGAGAGATTTAATGGGTAGATGACATAATCGCGTCATTCAGCATGTATAAGTGCCTTAGCACTGTGAAAAATCTTTGCTGAAATCTCTCCTTGCGTGCAGGCGTACCAAACCGATTTGAGCGTCATAAGCCGACAATCATCAATGCAAGCCTCAGTAGGGATATAAGCAGCAGTTTGTTCTGTTACACTGATCACAGGAAGAACTGGATGCTGGTTGTGTGGTGTAGGCGTCAGGGAAATCAGCCGTTCACAATTGCTGGCATCAGGGGTTTCCAGTTGGTGGATGAGCAGCAGACAGTGGTTAGGCAATTTATCTGCTTGCCAAATAGCTTCTTGGAGTTGTGGGTGAGCTGCCCGTGCGCTTTCAGGACAGATGCTAAGGCACCAATCCTGAAGAAGCCCCCCAATAAGAATGACAGGAAAGTTCCCTAACGCAAGATGACAAACGTTTGCAAAGGGTTCCTTGCGTACATTATTCTCTGCTGCTAGCAAAAGGTGGGAGAGTCGCCACAAAGCACATCCTGGCTCAACAAAACTATGTGTCCATGGCTTTTCGGCGATTGTACAGATGCGTTCTTGCTGGATTGCAAAGGCGCATAGGTGTTCTGTTCCAACTCCCTGGGGATTTGCTTGAAAACCGAACATGGAGCGATACCAGGGAGACGATTGCAAAGGCTGACGAATACGCACGGGATCTCCACCATACTTGAAGAGCAGAATCTCCAGCGTGTCATGGAGACGCAATAAATACAGGTTTGTGGCTCGGCTGGGTCCAAGATATCTCACATGGATTGGCTGATGGGCAAGCCAGCAAACAACGAAACCTGTGTCAGCAATTTTGATTGTAGTAAGAAGTTGACGAAGAAAGAGAATGATTCTGTGATAGGTACAATGATGCAATAGTTCTTGCCGATAGACATTCAGGGCATCACTGTCAGCAGAGAGGGTGCACAAAGCTTGCACGATCTCTTCATTGAAGAAGATCCATTGCGGTACCGCTGCTTGCTCTGCATAGTCAAGGAGGTTAAGATCTGTAAGAAATTTGATCAAAGGCTCTTTGCCTAGAATGTCGAAACGTTGATCTCGCCTGTCCTTGTTACTGTTGTCAATGGCTTCTTTGGTGAGATAGTGTGGCAGCTTCTGCGTGACTATAGGTTGAGCAATTGAGGGTTTCTTGACTGGTGACATCACTAAATTCCGATAGTTGATGTGTCGGTAAGGCTCTGGTACAATTGCAGTTTGGGTGCTTCTGCCCGACATCTTGAGGTTGTTTTCAATGGTTTGTCGAAAGGAGACATAACCTTGTCTAACGTCATCCGGGGAGGCCACACCAAAGAAACATTCAGTTTTTCCTTGGATCCATGCTCGAACATGATCAGGCGCGCCAATGGCAAGGCTGACAAGCTTGGGGTGGAAGGAGTTACCAACAAAGGAGCGAATTGTGTGCGAGTGCAAAACATGTTTAAGACGCGAGATAGTGGCAAAGTTGCGACTAAGTCCTGAGACTTGCAAAACCTCAGTGTCAGTTAGGAAGCGGAAAGGAACTCGTATACTACTGTTGTGAAATAAAGGGAGGACATCACGAAGCACAGCATCCTTCTCTGGATTAGAGGAGGTTTTGTTGTAGAAGCAACTCAAAAAGCGCCTCCATGCCGGATAATAGATTGCAGGTATAAAATCGCTCCATTGGAAGGCAGGAACAGAACTATCAGTGAACATGTTTGCTATCACAGCAAACCGTTCATGTGTGTGCCAGTATGAAGTTCTCCACAGTAACGCTGCAGGATGGTAACTGGTCCAGCTGTAACGAAGAGCAGTATCACTGAGGACTTCAAGGGGTCGCATGAAGGGTTTGATAAAAACATCACGAAACTTCCCTTTGTCCTGGATGGATAGTGGTTTCCAGTCAACTGGCCATTGTAGGTCTTCTTGGCACAAGGCTTGAGAATCAACCGTGTCGTGTAGAATATTGTTTTGGAAAAAGAGACGAAGTCTTTTAGCTGGTGATATTTTAGAAGTACACCACGTCATCTTGTCTCGTGTAATGTGTGCTAGGCCAAGGCAGGCTCTGATGAAAGTAAAGTGATCATAGTGCATAGAACCTGCATTTTCAATGAGAAAGCGAATGTGTGTCTTAGGAAGGACTGTACCAAGTAGATATAGCGCGAGATGCATTGTAAAAAAGAAGACACTGTCGGGGCCACAAATGCCTAAGCGTCCATGTTCCTGATGACCCGCATAGGTGAGGTCAGTACAGGGACTGCCTCCAATAACAAAGACATGACAACAGTCACTCAAGGTGACGAACTCTCTTAAGATTCTTGCTCCATCATCAAAGAGAATATCAACATCATTCGCATAGAGGAAAATGCCTCCTTTGAGGCTATGTATCCACTGCACGTTAACGGAGATTCCATGTTTTTCTGCCACCAAATATCTGAGCGTTTCATCCCTTTCACACAGCACACAGACTTTGGGGCGATAGCCAAACTTTTCAATCAGGATGTCCAAAGACGACCCGCAACCATCAAACATACTCAGAACAGCATATGGTGGTTTGGATTCACAACTTTGCATGGGTTGATCAATCGGAGAGGCAGGCGATGCGAGATGATCCGCCTGCGATGACTGCGACAAGGATGTTTCAACTGCTTTTAGTTGCTCCGCAGGAATAGTTGCATCACTGGGAGGCGGTGGGCATAGCTTCTCCGGAATGTAAGCAGCTTGGAGTTCGTTCACACTAATAGGAACGGGGCCAATAATATCTTTTCGATTTCCAACATCAATGGCCCTTTTTATAGCCTGTTTTCTTTTGGGTGCACTTACTTCTCGCTGCCCAAATTTGTTCTTGGCACGTTTGGAGTCTTTGCCACGCACTATATTAGACATTCGTTTCGGAGGTCGCGCGTGGGACCATGTACTCGAAATTGTCGCATGTCGATAAAGGATACCGCAAATTCGATCACCTGCTTTGATTTGTGAGACACTTAATTGACTCAGTCCAGTAGCATTATCGTACTTCAGTGTTGTGGAGCTGACTTTTTCATGTTCTAACACGTAGAAATGCTCACAGGGTTGTTGTTCACCATTTAGCGGGTCCGGACCCTGATGAATGACTAATGCAATACATTGCCAAATCTGCCCACCTGATTGGAAGGTATCTTTGTCAAGGAACTTTTCGTAGTCAGTTGCAAGTGGCTGTCTCTCTCGTTGAAAGTGCAGCCACACCAGTCGACAGGGCGAACAAGAAATGGTGGCCCAATTAAAGTTACTGGCACATTCTTGACATTCATGACCAGCATTTCTTCCATTATCACGTCCAATGGGCAAAAGATGTTCTGACCATGGGAAAGCAGCTTCAAAGAAGGCAATATGTAGCAAGAGTCCTGTCGGTAAAGCGGTGACAATGAAAGTAGCGACATTGTGCTCAACAATTCTATGACAACTCAGACAGGTAAATGAGACCTTAGATCCTAGTAGGTCATGAAAAGGAGGCGGAATTATCGCGGCAATAGACTCATATGTTCTGAGCAAGTCCTTATGAGTATCTTTGGGGAGAGTCGACATAGCCAAAGCTAGGTGGTAGTGATCAAAATCATCATTCGGTAGATAAGATGCACAAGTCCATCCTTTGGCTACCGCAACCATTGCTCTGTGACCAATGTGATTTTCAAAGTTTACTTGTTTGTTCCAATTTGCCTTGGATACAATGCGCAGTGCGGCCGTATAGTAACAAGCAGTGGCATTGAGATTCTCATATAAAGAGACTGCTCGTTGAATGTCTTCATCCTGAAAGTCCATGTTTTGCAGGGAGACATCCTGGCTGATCATCTGCTGTATCTGGTGAATATAAGATTGTCGACGTTTGTTTTGGAGGATCCCGTTAATTGAGTTTTGGTTTGTATCGCAATCGGAAGCATGCTGAGCGTTGATTCCCCGTTTTACAAGACGATGACTAAGGCCATCACCTCGTTTCGGGGCAGGTTTTGCAGCGGGTTTCTTGACCGGCTGTCGGCGTGGGTCACTTGAGCTTTTCTTAGGGGCGGGCTTTCTGTCTGTAATCACTTCAACAGTGTGTTTTGACTCAGTCGAAAAGGCACTATGGCCTGTTTCTTTCTTTGGATCGTCTTCTAATTGCTGCTGTAAATCTTGGTATACCTGTTCACAAAACGAATCAGTTGAAAGTTGTGAAGCATCATTGTCCGATGTGCAGTCTTTGAAGGAAAAGGGAACAATAACCTTTTCTTCAGGGAGCTCTTTGGCTTGGCGGATCTCGGTAGAGTATGATTGGGATTGTTGCACTCCTTTTGGATAATCAGTACAATCTTGCTTTACGTTTCTGTGAGCGAAACGCAAGGCAGAGCTTTCGTCAACTTGCATTGCTTGGTTTACTGAATAGGGATCATATTGGATATTGGGAATGTAAGCTTTGCTTACCAAATGACGTTCAGGTGTTCCAGAAATTTCACGCAAGGGAGATGCTGGACTAACCTGACTTCCTTGATTCGCGGCTTGATGTTCATCACAATCCTTGAGCAGAGGGTCAAAGTCCTGTTTTGGTGTTATTTCTTCTTCATGGGATATAGACCCAGTTGCATCAATTTCAGTCAGTAGAGGACTGACTGCATCTTGATTGTGGTCAGATGAAGATGGGATCGAACGAGCAGGCGATTGTTTGTTGTCACGACATTCGCCAGTGAAAGTGGTATCTATTTGGGCATTTATGCTACGTTGAGGGCTGCTGCCAGTAATATTTGCCGACTGTTTGGTTGCAGAGGGCTTCGTATCATGTTTTTGGTGTGAAGAATGACTGTTGTACCAAATTGACAGGATACGGCCAGCAGGTGCTTTCCCAAAGACATCATGAATATCCATCTGACCCGGTAAGAAGAGAATGAGGTTCGCACGGTCATAGACACTGAGCTCAAGTGCATTATTAAGGCACCGTGAGACCTTGCCTCTTTCAAAACGTGGTTGAAGTACTTGTAGCTTCTGACCATGCTCAATTTGGCAATGAATAATACTTTCATGCTCCGGCAAGGTAGTGATAACATCTCCTTTATGCTGTTGGAGGGGTGGCTTTGTGGTAGTGCATTCGAGGAAGACTGTATGATGGTCAAGGAGATGCCTTTGTTTCATCAGAATATCAAGAAGATAAGAGGCCTCTTTCATAGAGAGTTCAGCTTCAACAAAGCAAATGGGAACTATCTCATCAAGAAGATCAACGGCAACATCTTTCTTGCCAATTTCAAAGCTAAAAACTTGTAGCTGCCCAAATCTTCTACGCGACATGCTATTACCTGGCAGAGGAAAGAATCCACTAAGTCGAGCACCTTGACATAGTCCTTTGTTATGTGCACCAAAATGGTGATCAGTTTTGGTTTCTTTAACATAAATGTTGGAGGTCCTTTCAGTGGTATGGACATCAGGTTGCTTGTAGTGGACAATTCTCTTACAAGCCTTGTGGTCAACGAAAGTGCCAGGTATTCGCGGGAATAATGCAGGTGATGCATAAAAGGCAACAACTTTCTGTTGACCTTTGTCTTGGACATGTACAATGGCAGGTCGGATCTGTATAGCTCCCAAGACTTTTTGTAGCTTCTTACTAAAATCGACATCGACGATCCCATCTTTCATCATAAGCGATCCATCATCCTCAATTTGAAAGGCTCAATGAGTGTCACTTCCTGTAGTACTAATATCAACAGTCCAAAGGTTTTCATCGGTTCCCGCGGTGAAAGAACATTGTAGGCTACCTTCTTCTTTGCCAAATGGAATCTTAATCTGTTCTTGGAAGGTTCTAAGCCTGAAGTTTTCAAGTTCAGTTCCTTCAGCATAGATGACCAAGAGCAATCTTTTTTGGATATAGTATGGAATGTTCATGTCAATCAAGATGCTCTGAAGTTGCCATCTTTCCTCTTGCGTGCAAGATCTGATGTCTAGAAAGGTGACAGTGCGAAAGCGATAGAAAGTGGGGGCATCACTAGGACGCACATTCCAAAAGAGGGGAATCACCCTTTGGAGGTCTTGCTGAGTGGAGGAGGCAACTTCTTGACTCAGACAAGCATAGATTGACACCAGGGAATCAGTCACTGTTTGAACTTCCGATTCGGCAATGCCAAAAGTGACACAGCATCGGTCTGTCGCTCCAAGCTCTGTATGGAGGGGGGGTCATGCGTATAAACACGAAACCGAAAAACTCCAGGCACAGCAGTAATTGCAGCTTGGATCTGTGACGTGAAGGACTTGCTGGAACAAAGCCATGTTTCTGCATATTCCAGACTTGGCGAAAAGACTTCAAAGCTATTTACATTACGAGTGGCACTGAGTGCAATGAAATATGTAGCTTTGGTAAAGGTGCGCGAGCCTCCATTTTGTGCAAATTCAAAGCTTTTGTATTTGCTAATTCGCTGTATGTGGGCTCGATGTCTTTTTAGCGAAGTGCAGACCCCAATCGTTAGGTCAACGCAAGTAGCACTCAAAGAGCACTCATGAAAAAGAAGCACATGTCGTAGTTGAGTGCCTGAGTGGTAGAGCTGCAAAATGATATCCTGCAATCGACTCTGTATTCCATAGATGACAATGTCTATTGGATGACTTCCAGAAACGGCAGCACAAACATTATTGTACTCATCTTCACCAACTATAAAGAGATTTCGGCTAAAACGGACTGTGTTGATCATGCTAGGAAAACGACAGAGAAAAAAGATGCGCGGTGAGGCAGCTAAAGAAAGTCCACTGAGCTGTGAGAAAATCCCTTTTGCCTCAAATGAGTCAAGAATATCATCATAGATAAATTGAGAGATCGTGCAAGAGACTTCTTTAGAAACCATCCTTGGAGACAAATAAAGCCTGTAACGAAGCTCGAATGGTGTCTAAGGACACCCTTCGAGTGTGCTTGTAAAGGAAGGCGGCCAAAGCTGCAATCAAATGGAGTCTAAGGACCCCACTTGAAATTGTACGGTGTCTAAGGACACCACACAATTGCAACAAAATGAGAATGCTCAAACAACAAACAAAAACCTTAAGCACAGACTAAGAAGAACCTAACTACGCGTACCGGCCCGGAGAAAACTTCTTCTCTTTAAGAAGTAGTCTTGAACCTCCTAGCTCAACGGCTTTTGCCGCGAGTTTGAGCCGAGACACTTGAGCCAAATGGGGTACGGAGGGAGGACCCCAGCATCAACCAAAGCGCATTCGGAAAAAGCATGCCTGCAGCTTTTTGCGCTCTTGGGATCTTTGTGACTTCTGGGCACATATTCACACTTGCAGGCAGCTTGCGGATGCAAGTTTTATGTTCACTGAAGTTCACAAAATGTCCCGGTGGTGTCCCACCGGGACATTTTGGCTCAAGTTGGTGGCAATCACACGCAGGATTGCACCTGAAGTTTGGAAAGAAAACCCACCCAACCCGCCCTTGATGGCAGCACCCTTGGCGGTGCAGGTGGGCCAAACCCCCACGGAGGCACCGGAGGCCCTCCAACCACATCTTAACCTCTTGACGAAACCGCTTGCTCTTATCCTGGTCGCCAAACAGATTCCCTGGGCGGTTCAGAGGACCGTTGGAACACCCCGGAGGATGCACGGGCCCAAGGACCCCGGGACCTGGAGTTCCGGAATGGGGAGAACAACTTCGACGAAGCCTCCTCCAGGTTTACTGCCATGCGCCTGTTAGGCGGTCCCGGCCGCAAAGTCCATGTAGGCCGAGCGACCGCCATAGAACCTCCAGGCACAGCCAAAGGCCCTCTGGACAGCCTTCGCGACCGGCGGGTCCTGGAAACCGCCAATGCTGAGGCCTACAGCTGCCTCAAACCGAGGCTTGAATCCCAGGGCAGTGATGCCAACCTCAAACGGCAATTCAAGCACATCGCGGGAGGGGAACTTGGCTACCAAGCACATTGTCGGGGCCCTCGGAGAACTGGAAACGCCCCGTCAAAACCACACGAAAGGTGTCGGTGGATGGCTGGGACCGGGCGGATGAAGAGGAGACCCGACGGGATCCCCGGACCCGACGACACGGTGTTTAGGACCACCCTGTTGATGTGCATTGCGGGCCAGCCGCAATTCGCCCACCTGTGACTGTCCAAGGAGACTCTGGATGAATGGTATGAGTGGTTTTATGGGGAGGACATCGCGGGTCCCCGACCTCCCTTGGAACGTGCTCCAATTCGCAGAGCGCAACGCATGGCGCAAGATTCATGACCTGGTCCACTCCGGTACACCACTCACTGAGGCCCTTTCCAAGCTCCGTCATGACCACCTTTTCTGGCAGAGAGAGGTGCACCTGCCCGGGCAGCTGCGGCCAATCCCACAATTGCCCAGTCCGTCAAGGCGGTTGGGTGTGCAACGCGTCCCCTGACAAGCGCACCCCAGATGCATGCCCCCATGCCACCAAGTGACGCCAGGTTGGTCCAGGTGCCCGTGGCCCTGCTCCACCTGCGTCCTCTGAGGTACCGCAAGTGGACTCCCACTGGGTGCCTTGGACCCTGTACCCGGCGCCCCCACCAACGAGTCTTCCAGGGCCACCTACCCACACTGAGGCCACCTCTATGCCCACTGGCGAATGGCTTCTCGCCAAGACCGGCTGGGCGCCCGCCGGGGACTCAGAGCACCACCCGTCAGGTGTGGAACCGGCCTTCACTTGGATGCCAGTGAGGGGGCGCAGTGAGCAACAAGTGTGGGGCCTTCGGGCCAACGCAACAGAGGAACAGCTTGACACGGACAATGACAGCATGCTGTAACCTCACTGGCATACCAAGACTTGGCCCAGTGCCACCGGCCGTGGGTGGGATATTCCTTTCTGGAGCACCCCAGGGACGCCATGGAGGTCAGCGCCAGCCCCCAGGCACACAAGTGCTCATCCCTGTGGGTGACCCGAGCCTATATCAAGTGGGCTAACCAGTTGCACCACCACCGCATTAAGTTTGACCAGTGGGCCAGATGGTGGTCAAGGCCACTACCCTGTCGACAGACCTCCCACTGCACCTCTGGCAGGATCTAAACATCGGGCCAGTCCATGTGAGGTTCAAGGTGGGTGCCTTAGCATTTGTCTTAAGGAAACATCCCTGGCCCTAGGAACAGTCCATGAGCAGAGTCAGAAGCTTTTGGCTCAAACAGTAAATGAAAGTAGGCTGCCACACATGGAGCTCGACGACTCATCCAGGCTTAGCACTCCCCCTGAAATGGAGCCGGTCATGGACTGCTCCTTGGTACTAACAACGCTCTCGGGGGTGACTATCAAGGTCTCTCTCAGTGTGGCAAAGTTTGACCGATTTGAGGACCTAGAGGACCAGGTTATGGATTATCTGGCCTCAGTTACTGACCTCAAAGTGTTTGGGTGCTCCATCGACTTTTTGCAAACTGCCACGCAGACATACCTTGAGGACCCAATCTGGGACAAGCTACAGCAAGGCATGGCATACACCGTTGTCTTCAAGGATAGCAGTGTAATCGTGCCATCACAGGAACAACTCAAAGGTTGCCCTATCCATCATGTTCCGCTTGCCGTTCATGTCCCTATGAACCCAGAGGAAACCGTCCCGGAAGGGGCTTTTGCAGGGGTTCCGCGTCTGCGACATGTCAGTGTTGAGTCAGGTATCAGGCTCATTGGAGCAGAGGCTTGGCAAAATTGTCGACAGCTCCGCATTGTCAAATTGCCGGCCACTGTTGTAGGCATTTCTGATAACGTCTTTCGTGACTGCAAACTACTAAACAGTGTCTCGGCTCCTGGTTGCCGAGATTTTGGATACAAAGCCTTTGCGGAATGCTGTTCCTTACAATGGGTGTATGCGTCGGAAGGGGTTGCAAATATGTTCAGCAACGAAGCCAAGTTCGGGCAATACCTCTTTCAAGGGTGTATTAACCTTGCTGAGTTTACCTTGAGTGAGCTTCCATCCCCCCGAGGGTCAACACTGCAAGCTAGGACCAGTGAGCTGGCACCGGGCTGTCTTAGCTCTACGGGAATCACCGCACTCGCTCTCACGAAGCATTTTACAGCTATTGGAGCGCATGCGTGTGACAGTTGCCGACTGCTTAAGAGTGTAGACCTTTGCAACACCAAAGTGGAAGAAATTCCGGAATTCACATTTGTGCACTGCACCAGCCTCAGAGAAGTTCTCCTTCCGCCTACTCTCCATACAATCCGAGTGAAAGCCTTTATGAACTGTGCAGCCCTTGTTGAGCTTGCAATTCCGCCCTCACTAAGATACATTGGCAGTAGGGCTTTCTTGGATTGCACTGCTTTTAAGAGGCTCGCCAAGATGCCAGGAAGGCGCAAATGGCGAAGAGTCTATGTTGAAGAAAATGCTTTCGCCATTTGTCCCCTAGTCGTGGATGAAGACAAGCCTCTCTGACCACAGCTATCGCGGTCTCACTGTCACTCATCAAGAGTCTGGGCGCGCGCCTTAGCTCGAGTCCAGAGCAGGCCAGAAGCCACAGCAGGCCAAATACCATGAGTAGAGCCAGCTTCGGTTGCAAGCATTTTGCACTAAAGCGCCCGAATAGTGTCTGCCCTAGCGGTCGGCTCGGCCAGAGCAGGATGCAGCGCAGCCAAACCGAGACTCTCCGAACTGCAGCATTCTGGAGGCGGGTATTATCGCACTTGCCTTGCCGACAGACTTCACCAGGATAGGTTCCACCGCCTGTGCGAGCTGTCAACAGCTCAAGCTGTTGACCTGTCCCAAACTGAGGATCACGGCAAAAGAAGCCTTTCTTAAGCGTACCTCACCACAGGAGGTTTCCACTCCTGCTTTACATGGCGCTATGCGCTGTTGCAGGCAGTACGCATCTTCGAGCATTGTGTGAACAAAGAAAAAGCAACACATGGCGAAGGACATATGTCCTTGACAAAGGTGGGTAACTCGTCTAGTCCAAGCAGCACCGAGAGTTGGCGGCCGATGCCAGTGATCGATGGAGAGAAGACTTTCCAGACCCTGCCTCAAAGACAAGCAATGCTTTCGCAGCAGGAATGGTGGAAAAGCACACCGCCAGCAAGCTACGGCAAGTGAAATGTGCAAACACTAAGTAGGGTTGCCAATCTCTCTTCGCCATTTGCAATACAGTGAGCCAATAGAAATGAGAGCCTTAGCTCCTCGTTCTCAACAGGCGGTGGTAGAGAGTGGCAATGGAGGATGCCCAGAGGGAACCTTAGTTCCCTCTATTGATGTCCGACATTTCCTATTTTGTACAAAGAGGTACAGACACCATGCTAGGATAGTTTCAACGTCTCACCTGTTTCACACGGGCCTTGCACGCAACAGAACAAATTTTGCAATGACGCAGCATTTCACGAAGTCAGGAGTCACCCCGCTTTGGCACCACTGTGTGCCGAAGGGTGCCGAGCTGACCTCCCTTCGGGGGGGATGTGCCTTTCGCACCCTTACCTGCAGGTTTTCGTCGTTTGCTATGGCCGCCACTGTCTGAATACCACCAACTACTATGCCTCTGTACTTGTAAGTGCAACCAGTTGAATGGGTTGTGCTACAAGAATGGTTTTTTCCACGGCATGATGCATAGCAACCCCTGATCCATTTTGACATGGATACAACCGGCGTTGGAACAAATCAAACGCTCGGGACCTGCATCGAGACCATGTTTTTGCCACACCGTGCAGTGGCCGCTGGTCACCGGTATTGAGATGTGAAGTCCATTTGAAGACTTTCTGGAAACTTTGCCAGAGCACAAACCCGCGCTGCCATGCTCTTCGTTCGAGAATTCAGGCCCATCGAGAGTCAGTAGTTTTCGTTTCACTTGTTTCACCTCAGCACAGAGGAAAGACTACAGGATGGTGGAGACTCGGCCCGTGGTTGGCGGTTGTTTTGTTGTTGGGTTTTCTTTGTCCTTTTCTCCACCATCTGACTGTATTTCCCTTCCTTCAACGATGACCTGGGCACCATGCCCACACGGCGTCCGTACTCGTGGAAAAAAAAGCAGTGGCCCTCTTGGTCACAGTTTGGTGGGTGGGGCAAGGCCTCTTTGATGGGCTCCGCTGCACTCCGCTCTGCGCTGACCATGCCGTCTGACTTTCGTTGTGAATTCAGGCCCATAGTTAGTTCACAGTCAGGTTTTGTCTTTTTCACTTGTCTCACCCTCGTACAGAGGAAACACTTTAAATGAGAGCGAATCGGCCTCTGGCCGTGTTGGCTTTTTGGTTGGTGGTTTTTTGTTTTGGGTTGGTGGTTTCTTGCTGTTTTGGGTCGCTTGTGTTCTTTTTTCCCTCATAGTGCAGTGTTTCCTTCCCTTCAATGATGACCTGGGCACTCCGCCCACACGGCGTCCGCACTCGTGGAAAAAAGACTCCAAACTGCTTGCAGCCTGGAGCGAGTGCCGTCGTGCAAAGAGCAGGAAGATTCGAGTTTGCAGGCAGATTACTGTGCTGGCAAGATGCACAATTTGGAGGCGCTGGCAGTTACGCCACGCAGCCTTTCCTATGATGCGAAAGCCTGTGTCAACCTGCGCATGCCGAACCTCCGTGATGCAAGAAAAAGCTTGTGGCAGAATTTTGTCTGTAGTGCAATACGGGACTCGAATGGCTTTTGCATCACCTTTCATTTGTCCCTTATGTTCGGCCTCCTCAAAACATGGGCACGAGATGACAGTAAAACAATTGTTGTTCGCAAGGTGTTCCACATTGGGTCCACTAGTTTTTCATGAGTGTCACGACAGACAAAGTCCAGCTCACAGCCAAAGGTACTGCTCTCTCCAATATTGGGGAGTTGCTCCAAGACCGCATTTTCAAATTCGTAGAAGCGGTCATATTCCTGCAACTCGACTGTAAGCTGGGTTTCTTCTCCCGCCAGCGTGGTTAGGATCAAGTGCGAGACCATTGACTTTTCATTGCTCCATTGTGAGCCAGTCACCGACATAAAGTCTGTTATCATGTCATCAGGTCATGGCCCGAAAGTGTACGTCTAGCTTCGAGCCTAAATGTCATGCAGGGGACCACAAACGGGCTTACATGTCTGGCGTTCTCCCTATGGGAGTTTGGGATGCGGACAACTGCACGGGCAGCCGTTTGAGCGCATTTCAACCTATGTTAGTGTTCGGTTTTGTTTCTCCGACACCTGGACCTGTTCCTTTGATTGCTATATTTGCTATGCAAAGACACATAAAAAATCCCCCCTGGGGTAGTCAATGCATTACATGCCTCGAAGGCATTGTCATAGGTCTTGCAAGGTTTCCACGGACTTGCCCCCGCCACTCCTGCCGCCTCGGGTCCTTCTGTCTCGCCTGTTCCAATTGGTGTCTTGGGCAGCATTTTTGGCATGATGTCTGGGGAACGGCAGATGGCCTGTGGCATGCTGGCCATGCACTGCTTGCTTGTGGACTGTTCCTTGGTCTGGGTGTCTGGCGCCGACTTTCTTGGACGAAGTTGGCATCCTTTCCAGCGAGGCACTGACCATTGGTGGTTTGCGGGAGGAGACTTGCGACTTTGCTCGACCAACGACGAGACTGAGTTCTGACGTTGGCTCGGGCTTCATGCTTTCGCGAGCATTGGGGAGGTCATTTGTTACCTCCAGACGATCAAGATGTTTTTGCGGGCTTTTGTGTTTGTGTCTATGTGTTGGACAGGTTCATGGACATGACCAGCCTCTTGATGGTCAAAACCGGTTGGTGGTGACCCGGGTGTTTGCAGATGCCAGGAGGAGGTGTGCTCAGGATGCTAGGGGACCAGAGCGCCTAACGAGCAGGTGCGGCTCCTGCTGGCCCGTCCCCCTGACACATCCTTTGAAGCACCCTTGAGAATGGAGCAGTTGGGTGATCAATGGATGATTCCTCGTTGATGCAGTTGGTTGCTTTTCCCTGAGGTGGTCTGTGCTCTATGATGGGTTGGAGCTAGGACTTTTTCGTCTGGAGGCAACTTTTTCTGCTCGGCATTTTGTGAGAAGTGACGAACTGAAAGGTGTCAGGTCAACACTTCACAATGGGAATGGTAGATTTCGTGCATTCATTCAGCCATTGGGCGGAGAGCAGGATCTTGCGCGACCTGTGGAACCTCCACCGGGACATCCCTCTTTGCGGGATGTGATCCTGTATCAGGATGAGCACACCTATTGCCTCCCACTCCTGATCCAAGTTCGTGTCCCGGACAGCATTTTGCAGCACGGTCATTCTGGACAGGCCGCGTGGCTCGGCTTGGATTGACTCCGCAGAACTCTTTGCTTTGTGGGATCCGCCTTGTCATTGTGACACGGATGAGTGTTTGGTTCTATTTCCTACATTAGCCAATTACGGGGAGGTCATTGTAGTTAAGCCAGGCTCCTTCATTCAATTGAAGTGTGGACATGAGTATGAGCCTTCATGGACTGAGGCTTCTTCTTGTTCCACATGCATTGGAGCACCCCCCTTTCATTCTGAGGAGCTCTTCTCTGCCGCGGAGATTTGATGGGGAGATTGAAAGCCTGTGGGAGAGCCATACTGAGGTACGAGGCCTTGACCGTCTTAACATGGATGCCATGACCTTTTTGTGGATGATGGGAACCGCACCACTCCTACGGGTAAGGCATGTTGACTTCAAACATCGGACTTGGACGACAAGTTGGGGGGACATTATGGCACTGACTTCAAGCAACCTGATTCTGAAGGTCAGAGCTGCTCTTCATGAGGACTTTGCACCGCATGTTGAACTCTGGATCGGTGCTGTGACTCCACAACCTGATCAAGCTATGCAAGGACTCCAGGATCACTTTGAGATTCTGGCACGAGGTCGACGAGGAGGTGTCCCTTCTCTGGTGATTTTTCACCATGGTACACCCTATAGGCCGCAAACAAGACACATCCCAGTCTCTACGTGTAGCCCAGTGACCTGTCAGGAGGTTTTGGAGGCAGCAAGGGGTTTCGCCATGTGCCATGCTCCGGGAATGCAATGTGCCTGTTTCCTGGAAGGTGTTGCGCCCTTCTATAATGACCGTGTTACACTGAGGGGATGGCAGAGGATTGATGTGTATGTGGCTGATGTTGGACGAGTTTGTGACCCTGTGGATCCTGCTCATGGGCTACAGCAGGCATTTGACGACGATGTTGTGGCTCTTTTTGATTTGGGACAACATGACACAGCGGGCAGCAGTTGGGCGGAAGCGCGCCAAGAGCTGTTTGACCGGGCTCTTTTCCATGCTGAAATGGATGATCATTTCGATGCCTTGGTGGCACATATGGCGCACCTTGCGCAGGTCGTCCTTTTTTTGGCGGATGGACAAGATGCCACGCATGGTTTTGTCATTCAAAATTGGCGTGGGCAGTCGTTTGTGAACATGGTGGAGCATAGGTGGGAGCACTTGGGAGGCCTGCAGTGGGACTTTATCATGCTCCGACTCATGCCCTCCATGTTCGACTACCACGGGCGCATGATAATGTTGATCATCCCGCCAGCAGTCCTCCTGGAACAGAATGCCTACCCGGAGGTGGTGATTGAGTGGACCTTTCAGCTGCGTTGGGCTTGTGCTTAGCTCGCACCGTTCCGCTCCTCCTCACGCGGAATGAGTTCCTTTCCTATTTCCTGGTGGAGATCCCGGCCGTTTTGGATGTGAGCGTTCAGGTCAACGGGATCAGGCAACCTGCCTATGGCAGAATGCACCTGCGAGCTGGCGATTCCATTCATGTGGTTTTTCTTTGGTGCCAAGTGCAGCAACTTTACCTTGACCTAGTGGCATCGGGTGCTGCTGAGGCGGACTTGGCATACAACTTGTCCCCAGCTGGCCTTCCGCCGGATGTGTTCGAAGAATGCTACATGAAGGAAGGCAGGGCGGTGATCCTTCTGCCTTCTGGGGAAGGTATTTATTCGCGCACGCTCTTTGCGCATGTCCACCTGGAAGTGTACCACTACCAGCTGTGGTAGGAGTCTTGGGCCAAGACAAGGTGGCCGGTCCTGGTTGCACATCCACACTGGCATTTGGATCAAACCCACCGATCCTACCGGACCCCGGACCTCTTGCGGGACTTGGTCGAGGTCTTTTATGTGGCATCGGAGACTGCTGATTTAGTGCATATCGTTGCGGAGCTGGAGTTGGTTGGTCTTCAGCGGGACATAGCCCCACATGTGAAGGTGCTTCAGACCCCAACGATGGTGACTAAGGGCTACCTCTACCAGCAATGGTTCAATGTGGCCCAGCTTGAAGCCGCCAGTGATCTTCCTCTAGTGTACCGCAATGGACAACCTGTACACCAAGACGCTTTTGAGGTCAAAGAGAGCGACTACATCCTGGTCAAGGTCTTGGATCCTGAGGATATCAGGGAAATGAAGCGGCAACGACAGTGCCCTGCTGGTACAAGTTCTTCAGATTCAGCACCGTTGGAGGCGCTCACTCCGAGTGCTCAGGCAGCTGTTGGGCCAAGTTTGATGCAGCAAAGTCGTTCCCTTGGTCCACACCGCACTTTTGCTGATATTCTTGGTGGACGTGAAAGATCAAGATCCCCCCCAGTTGGCGTGGACACTTTGAAGGTTTATGGGGAGAACCTTCTTGTCAAGGAATGCCCTTGTGCAACGAACACGTGGATGCACGCTGCACGCACCTGCATCCTTGGGCCTGATTGCCTTGCCTTGCCGGGCTATGTGATGGAGAATGCTTATGTCATGGAGATCTACCCCCCACTGAAAGAACCAAGCCGTGTGGTGCATTCGTTCCTCTTCGCCTCTAGTGGAACTCTGAGACCTGGGCAGGCGCTGATCTTTGTGGAACTCATTGAGAACGTCCCCAATACCATTGGCCGGCATTCCAAAACCAGGCGAGTTCTTAAGGTCCATGCTGAGTATACCAGACCAGGGCACAACTCGCGGCTGATCTTGGTGTGACGGAGAAATGCTCTACAGTGACCTGCTTAGTGCTGCAAGGCAACACTTTGTGACCCTTGGAGGATCGAGCGCCACGCTTTGCAGCATTTGGGGGCTCTTACACTATCATCGCGACAAATGATGATGAGGAGAGTGCATGCCAGACTTCTTCCACAGATAGTGTGTCCTTGCTGCAAACGCAGGTGAGGAGGCAGGTGGCCACACGACCAACTCACACCTTTGCTTCAATGGCCAGAGTGAGACTCCCTCCACCAGGCAATGGTAGACGGGTCTGCTTTGATGATGTGGTAGAGCTCAATGAAGGGGATGGCTATATGACAAGCTATAAGGATCCACTCCTCTCAAATGAGCACTTCAGTGGACTGTTGGAGGTGCTTGACCGGGAGCTCAAGGGAAATGACTTTGGCCATCGTTTTGGACGTTTGCTACGTAGCCCCTCCTTCCATGATAGTCATCCGTGGTTGGAACGACCTGAGTGGGGGGCTTCTACACCTTCCGTGGATCCAATGGCCAACAGCGACTGCAGACACCTGGAACTTTCTTCCGGTGAGGGAGGACACCCATGAAGAATAGCAACACTCACCCAGGCAGGTGATCTCCTTAGCTGACTTGATTGGTATGAAATTCCGCCCGGTGTACAAGAGAGAACGTAATGAGCATCAACACCAGTATGGCGTGGACTGTCATGAGGTCATTCAGGCCATGGACTGGTTCAATTGCCATGCTTGCATCCCGCTCTTCCCGAATGACATTTCATGGAAGGCTTGCACGGACCCTTGGGTGAAGCTGCCTTGGTGGGAGGGGGCACCTCCTCAGGAGTTACACTTCTACCTTGACGGTTCCTCAATTGACCATCATGCAGGAGCGGCGGTCACTCTCTGGGTTTACGCGGAAGCTTGGCAATGGGCTGGTGCACTCATGCACAAGTTAGATGATGGCCGGAATGCGTATGAAGCGGAGGTGGTTGCACACATGCTGATGATGAAATGGGTGCATGATCTGTGGAGGACACACGGCAGACGGTGGCTCCATGTCCCTCGAGTTGTATGCCATTATGACTCTACGTCTGCTGCTGGCACGGCTCTGGGGTGGTATCAAGCACGTGATCCTTTGGCTATGAAAGCGAGAAGGCTCCATAATCTTCTGAAGCATGGGCACTCCATTGACTTTGAGGCAATGCACACTTATGGACACCGGGGTGATCCTGGTAACGAGGCAGCAGATTCTTTGGCCAAGTTTGCTGCTCTACATCCTGGGGTTCAAGAATCGTTTTGGCAAGGCTTCTGTTCGGAGAGTACAATGGTTTTGGATCTTAGCTCGACCTGATCTACGAGAGTACTGGCATGCAGGCCGCTTGCAGCCGCCTCAGCCTCAGCCAGAAGCAGATGAGCAAGTGTTGCGAGAGCTGCGTGCCTGGCAAGCTTCAACCACACCGAAGTCCTCGTTATGCCTGCAGTTGAAGACCGTCTCATGCAATGTCTTCACCCTTTCCAAAAAGTATGTCTCTTCTTTGGCGGCAGCTGTGGGGTTCTTGGATCAATGCCATGGCAAGGACATTGCGGTGGTGGCCTTGCAGGAGACAAGATTGAAGAGGACTCGTCTGGGGCACTCGGACTACATCGTCGTGGCGCACCCTAGTCTGAAAGGCAAAGGTGGTGTCTTGCTAGCCTTGCATCGGCGACTTCTGCGCATCGATGGTGAACATGGACCAAAGGAGGCGCTTGCGGAGAAGCACATTTCTGTTGTTGCGAGCACCCATGAGTTGCTGATTGTCAGAGTTTGGTACGGTTCTCTTGATGTTCTGATGGTTGTGGCACATGCACCTCACACAGGACGCCCTTTTGCTGAAGTAGAGGCCTTTTGGGGTTCCATTGCCACTTCCATTCCTGCATATCTCAAATCGAATGACATGCTGGTGTTTGCAGATGCAAATGGGCGGCTGGGCTCTCGGACTTCCGAGGCAGTGCAAGGATGCAATGCTGAGGAGGAAAATCCGAATGGAGCATGTTTTCATGAATTTCTCCAAACTTGGCGCTTGTGGGCGCCGGCGACCTTCGATGCCTTCCACACTGGGCCGGGCTTCACGTGGACGCATCCTAATGGGGGGCAGAGCCGGATAGATTACATTGCTGTGCCTGTGCGGTGGTTCTTTTCATGGACTGACCTCCAGCCTGCGCATGGACATCTTCACGATCATCATGCTGTATGTTTGGAGTTCCAATGCCATTTGGAAGGTCGTGATGCTTGTCAGCATGTGCAACGGCCGGTGTCTCTTCAGCATTTGGGAGAAGCTGCAGTGGCGCAGGAGCAAATGGCAAGGGTCAGCCACATGCCGCCAATCGATTGGGCAATGGATGTGCACCAGCATGCTCACGAGCTCACGAAGCGCTTTTCTTCTGGGGTTCATGCAGTGGTTCCCAAAAGATTGCCCTTTCACCGAAAACTTCATTTCTCGGCAGTGACTCGCAGGGCTATTCTGCACAAAGCCCATCTACGCGGTCGTCTCCTTCGATTAGAATACGGGAGACGGCTATTGCTTCTGCGGGCTTGTTTTGCTGCTTGGAGAACCAATGAAACTGAGATGGGGCAGATGTTGACAGACATGGGTCAGGAGGATAGACATCTGGCATGCACTTGGGTGTCTTTGTTCTTGACCTTTCGTCGGGTGCGAAACAGTGCGACAGCTTTGCAGCGCTACGACACACAGGTGTTCTTTGACGCCTTGAAGGATGAATGGCACAATTGTGATCAACCTGGGAAAACCAAAGAGCTTTGGACCCTGGTGAAGAGGCGTCTTCCGCGCCACAAGACACGTCAGCATGCTCGCCCGGCAGTTCAGCATGAAGAACTTAGGGATCAGTGGAGGCCTCATTTAGAACGGCTTGAGGCTGGAGCTTCTGTGCGCTTGGAAACTCTATACCAGGAGCTACTCAGTGATGATCCTCCATTTGAGGCCAGCATGCAGATGTGTGCCTTAGAAGAGATTCCTCCCCTGGTTCAGGTTAAAAACTCATTGCGGGCCACACGGCCGGGGAAAGCGGCTGGGCCTGAGGGGCTGCCTTCTGAATGGATTCATGCAGGTGCTGATTCTTTGGCACCATGGGTCTTCGATCTGATTCTCAAGATGATCCTCACGACCCAAGAACCCATCCCATGGAAGGGCGGGATCCTTCAGGCGTTTTCCTACTTCGGCTGAGCAATACCGAGGCATCATGCTCCCAGGGGTTCTGGTCCGTCGTGTTCATGCTCTTTTTCGACCAATGGGCTGCACGAGCCCAACCACCAGGACAACTTGGAGGGTTTGCGCAATGTGCTTTTGGGAGTCTATACATCCAAACCTTCATGCGGAGAGCCTATCACCTGGGAGCGGCTGCCGCTGTGATTTTCGTGGACCTCAGAGCTGCCTTTCACTCAGTGGTTCGTGAGCTCATCCTTGGTTCCTCTTCTGGAAACCATACGGACCAGCGAATTCTGGCGGAGACTCTGCAACGAGAAGCTTTCACGATTGAGGATGTCCAAGCGCTCCTGCAGACTACAAGCTTGTTGCCAGATACAATGGTAACCAGACTACTGAGAGAGATCCATAGTCGCACTTGGGCTACTCTCCATGGTGAAGCAGTTCGCACTACCAGGCCGGGTAGCCCGCTGGCTGACGCTATGTTCCATTGCCTCATGGGGCCGATTGTGAACGAGCTGGAGTGTGCCATCAGTGCACGTCCCCAACAATGCATGATGAGAACACGTTGCGGCGCTCTTGCGGCTTCCATTGTTTGGGCTGATGATCTTGCGGTGCCAGTGCTGGCGGCCTCCAATGCCGACCTTCTGGTAGAGGTTGGACAGATCTTCTCTGAGATTGGGCAGGCTTTCAGGCAGCGGGGCATGACCTTGAATATGGCCAAGGGTAAAAGTGAGGCCTTGATGACTCCTGCAGGCCTTGGGGCTAAGCAAGCGCGTGAACATCTACGGATGCAACCACGACTGGAGCTTGACACTTGTAGTCTTGGTTCTGGCCCACGAACCTTGGTGCTCGGTGCTCAGTACAAGCGCCTGGGGACGACACTCTCAGCCGGAGGACTTCTTGGGCAAGAGATCCACAGGCGGGTTGGACAGGCTTGGTCCGCTTTTCGCTCCATGGCGCGGCAGATATTTCTCAACCCTGCTTTGAAAGACACCACCCGTCTCTTTTTGTTGGAGGCTTTGATCTTCACCAAGTTGTACTATGGGTGTGGTTCCTGGCCTCTTTTGCGGGCGCAAGACATGCGGCGCTTGCAAGTGTGTCAGGGCACCATGCTCCGACGCACACTTAGACAGAACAAGTTCGAAGGCAATCAGGTCCTGACACATGTGGAGATCCTCGTTCAGGCTCAATGTGCTCCAGTGCGGGTCCGACTAGCTCAACAGCGTTTGTTGTTGGCGGCCAGGCTGATCCAGCATGGGCCTCAGTTCATCTGTGACGAGCTCCAAAAGGAATTTGACGAGTTGTCTGATGGATGGAGGGCTGGTCTTGCAGAGGACTTGAAATGGCTTGCTTCTGCCATGGATATGAGTGACTGGGGCACCACCTTTGCTGAACTTCATCCGCATTGGCGTCAAGGGCGCCCCGGTTGGAAGCGTTTGGTGAAGCAGGCGGGCATCAAGCATGTTATGCTCTTGCCAAGACTCCATGGTCGAGCGTGTGAGAGAGGTGGAGAGGAGGATACACTTCTTGATCTTCTTCACCAAGTGCAATGTCGTTGTGAATGTGGTGTGGGCTTCCACAACAAGCGAGCGTTGAGGCTCCACCACATTCAAAGACATGATTGGCGCAATGCAGAACACGGTAGGGTTCATGGAGCAACGTGCCCAGTTTGCTTGCGTCATTTCTGGATGGTGAACAGGCTCCAACTACACCTACGCTATGTGTCCAGACAGGGAGGTCCAAACCGTTGTGGAGCATGGGTCCGTATGTATGCATCTCTGGAGGCTGGTCGAGATGACTTGCCTCCAGACAATTTTGCTGCATTACCGGGAGCCACTCGACGAGATGCTATTAAGCTTGCAGGGCCGCAGGTTCTGGGAGCTTGTGATCAGGACCTTCATTCATGCGGCTCCGGGCACAATTGTTGCAGGCTGGTGTCTCTTTTCAGATTGAGGACGACTCTCGGCTGGCCCTCTTTGCGGCCTTTGAGCAACAATGTGAGGAGCGCCTTTCCCTTGAGGCCATGAGATGCACTTGGCAGGAGTTCCCACAAGGAGAATGGTTGGGTGCTGTTTTCCTTTGGTGCATGCAGGGTGGTCTAAAGGGTGATGATCTTCGCTGGTGGCGCCACACCGTGGCCCGATGGGCAATGGGGCCTTTGCTGCTATGTGCGCTGACCATGCAGTACATGTACATCGACTTCGTGAGTTACATGATCTGCAGCCTCTGAGAGCAGCATATTTGGGTCCAGCCACCAGTGGTGACCAATTGCATGCGGGGCACCTGGTTCCCTTACCGATTATTTGGAAGGGAGGGTTGCCGGTAGCTGTGGCCTCGCTGTCACTCCGCGAAATGCGGCGTTTGATCTGAGATGCCATGTGCTCTAATTGAGCTTTTGTCTACAGACCGCTCTCACGCCATAGGCAATAGCCTACAAACGGTTGCGAAATGAAAATGACATGTTTGGAAGAGTGAATAGACGTATGGAACGTCGTGGGCTACAAATGGACCACAATACACTGAGACGGTACAATCATTTTGGACATGCAACTGGGAATTTTGGAACAAAACCATAGTGAAGGTGTGGGGAGAAGAACCCATATGATGTGTCGTGGAATGACAGACCTTTGACCAGATTCAGGTTCATCAGCAGGACCAGAAATTGAAGAGGAAGAAGAACCAGAGAACGAGGGCATTGCGACACACTATTATGTTGGAGAAGCAGCAACATCGAGCGTTTTGACAGGCACAGTAGCAGATTCACAATGTAGAGAAGAGCTTGATGAGGCAGATGGATATTTCTCTGAAGCAAATGTTCCAGGGAGAAATCTTCCTATGTCTACAACAGAGCAAAACCAAAACGACGAAGCAGCAAATGAAGCTGAAGATGAAGAAGTTGAAGATAGGCTAGCAGAGTCGATTGAGATACATTTATTCAGGCATTGAAGAGGTTAGTGATCCTAATATTGGCAGGAGTTGCATCATTTCAGTAGCGAAGATGAAGCAAGCAGTTCGATTGGTGAAGACGACAACAATTGATTTGTGATGGAATTTACAATACATTTCTTTTGTTTTGGATGACCTGTGAAACCGTCTGAACCACAGGCGTTCAGAGTTGAATACCGTGTACCAGCTGAACCACGGTATAGTCGCACTACAACAAATGCATTGAGCAAAGTTTTCATGGTTGAAACCATCTGAACCACGCATACAAAAGTCAAATTGGCAGTTTTGTGCTTGGAATGGTGTGGAAATAGATACACCGGAACGGTGGCTATAGAAACTAGCCGAATAGATTTGTAGAAAACCTTTTTCAGTTCCACCTAGCAGACGGTGGATTCTACAAATCGAGAAGTGTACAAAGAAAAGGTGGAGTGTCGATTCACTTCATCACACTCCAAGGCGGGGTGTTAACCTTTTGTAGATACACGTACAGGTACATAGATGAGATGTTGTTTAGTGTGCAGTTGATGTCATTGGAATCTGTTCATATCAGTACAACCGCCATAGCGCTCGGGTTCAAAAGGAAGTTGCTGCCTAACATTAGTCCCCGAACCTGTCTCATTTCATTGGACACCATTGTTCAATGTGTGTTGTTGAGGTTTTGGACCAATGTTTTTCTTGTTTGTTGCAAGCTCCATGACGTTCCCGTGGATCGCAATTTCACTCGTGCCTGAAATAGCTTGGTCGATGTTTTTAAAAAATGCGACAGCGAGCGTCTTCCAGTTGGCTAAAGTGAACATCATTTTCGCTCTGCTGTTTTGCGGTTTTTTGGGTCAAAAAATGTTGCACACGCACGGTCGACCCGAGCGATTCCAGGCGAGATGACATCCGCGGAGCGTGAAACTTTGCAATTTCAGCGTCGATACGTGCAATATTTTCCAGTTCAACGAGACTGGGGAGGTCTGTGGCGACTCCAGACCCTGCAGCGTTTTTATTCGTTTTTGGGGCCGCCAGTGGAGCAGACGTTGTGATCCGGTTGTGATGTGACCTTAAGTTTGGGGTTTGTTGCGCAAAATTTCAAGAGCCACTTCCTTGGAAATTGTTTGTTTGGTCCTTTTTTCTGTGCTTTGTGGCCCCGACAAGTCTGAGAGTGCTTCCTTTGTTCCAAGCAGTCTGTGCCTCAAATTTCACGCTTTTGATCCCCGCATATTTGTGGGTGCATCCGTACACTCACGTTCCAGTTTTGTGCAACTGCTGATCTGGGGGTGTTTTGCTGAACATCATGGCGCTTATAAAGCAAAAGAACTCAATGCGTGATTTCGCACCATTTTGCATGATTGGCTTCGCAATGCAATGACGGAAAAGGAAGGTCCATTTGCCTCTTTGATGCACACCACTGCTACGCAAGTCATTCTGTATGTCCCACAAGTCGTTGTGTGTGTGTGTGTGTGTGCCAGGTCCATCGAACAAAAAGGATCAAGTGTGTGTATGTCCCAATCTTCTTTCTCTAAACACTTTCCAGGCTCGTTGTCCATGATTTTTTCAGTCCATGTGACACCGTAAATCAAATCGCTTCTATGAAGAACTCATTTAAACCTCAAAGCGCCCTCCGCCCTAGAAAATACGAAGCAGCTGACGATTCGGTTTGCAATTCGCCAAAAATTTGCTTCTCTTGATGGTTCAAATCACCGGACTGGTCCCATGTTGATGGTTGCTTCTTCGCCTGGTGGCGTGTACGGGCCCGTTGGCCACTCAGCTTGCGGCAGATTTGCAAAAAACTTGAGTCGACGACTTCTGGGTTGCAGCTCGACCCATTTCGTTGTGTGCATTACATACCCTCCACGCCAGTAGCTTGGCTACAGTCCGACCATTTAAACGACACATATGATAGACAATGTGTTTTTCGTCACAAAAAAATTGTGCCAGACATTTTAGCGGCTAGCGAATCTTGACACATGTTTTTTGCGAACAAAACCACCACATCAGAATTCAAAACAACTGCCAGTCGAACCACTCGTTTGACATGGGACTTCTTCGTGAGGAGGTTGAGCACCTTAGCTTCTTGTTTGATTTTGCCTCAAATTACAAAGGTCCTTTCTACTGAGATGCCTCTAGACTGACGTCCATGGGTTTCGTTCAAGAACATTTCCATGTTCGACAAGCAGATTGGGGGAGGGTGTCATGGCTGGATCCCCATGGCCAAAGATGGTCTTCTTGGCGCAGTTTGCTTTGTCGGAGCGCTCAGACGAAGAAGAGCTGCGGGAGGCAGCTGAGGTGAAGGGAATTTAAGATGCCATGAAGGTGCCATCTCCAGCGATTCCAGGTCGGTCGTATGACAATGTTTAGGGTTTAGGGTTTAGGGGGTGAAGGGTTATTTTTTTCCGTTTTGTTGCGTGTTTCTTGTTGAACGAGCCATGTCGATGCGATAGGGGGAGTTGGACCAAAGTTCCCGCTTGATCTGGGACCAAAAGGAACACACATGAGAGATTCGTCATGACGAAGATGTGTCCATCCAGATGCCCTTGGTACCATGGAACCACTTGCGTCGATTACAGGGCTCACTTACGTCGATTCCTCCCTGTGACCGATCCTGTAGGGGCCCAGTAGGGGCCGCCGCGTCGGCGCGGGGTCTCGGTGGTGCGATCCGTCCGCGTCTCGCATCTGAGCCTGAGGCACACTGGGCACGGGTGGCTCTACAAGCACGACAAGCGCGTGTGGAGCTGAGGAAGTGGGGCATGGGATGGGAGATCCTGTAGGCTGGATGCTCAGCTTGACTCATGTAGGCTGGATTTCGTCCAGACGACTTTCTCTTGGGTATTCTTCAAGCTATCGGCCGTAGGGGGGATCAATCTGGACACGATTTTGCGGGGGTTTTGGATTTTATTCATGTGTGCATTCCTGTCCTACCCTCCCCCCAACAAACATGGAAGTGAAAACCTCCGCCATTCGGATACAGCAAGATGCAAACACCAAGCCAGCAAAAGCAGGCAAGGCTGGCGATGTGCCTACAAGGCCTTTTGGAGAGCGTGACTGGCTAGGCTCTAGGCTTTAGGCTTTGCAGATATTCCCTCGTTGGTATGTTTGGTGGGAAGAGAAGGATGTTCTTCAGCATTGTTGGTGTAGTATGGCTTGTTTGAATCGGAGCTGCTGCAGTGTGACAGGACTGACATGCGCCAGAGTCACAGAAACTTGCTACCATGGTTCACAAAAGCTTCCTTGGCCTAGCCAAGTTTGCTTAGGCACCGAGGAGCACTTCAAAGTCAAGTGCCAGAGGCCGGGTCGAGGAGAGAACTCCGACGGAGAAACTCTGATGCAGTCCTTCAAATATACATTCACCTGGGAACCCAAGCCAGGAAAGGAAGCCCTGCAGGACTCCAAGTTGTTTTGGTTTTGCAATAATTGGCACTTGGAACTGGGAATCATATACTGTATATATATATATACACACACACGGTATATATATATATACACTGTATATATATATATGCACATATGCATCAATATATATATATATGTATATGATTGGTGAGGAATGGGGACACGGATATGGATCAGGCGACCTTGTATCACTTGGGAATTGTGGACGCACTCGTGTGCAACAAGACATTCCTATTTCTGATTGGGCGGGGTAGGTGCTCCCAACATGAAGCAATCCCGAGAGAGGTGCTCTGTGCTAACTTTGGACGGTTTTTTTGCCTGGTGTCGCTTGTGCATTTGTGTCATATCAGCGACAAGCCTCAGCATCCCCTGGTGACCCTCAGAGGCCGGGGCCCCATCGAGCGAGCGACTGGGCAAGATTTGTTCACCGTTTGAAGGTTCCAAACCTCCTGAATTCCAACGGTTCTTATCATCCTCCGCTTGGTCGGTCAAGAGGTCACCCCTTCTCACATGCCCACGTTTTGGGTGACGCATCATAGTGCCAGACATAGGCCCGGCCATGGCAAGACTTGCATCCTATACAGGCCGGCTTTTTCAAGGTTTTCATCCTAGCTGGGTCGCTTTTTGCAGAGTACTACCCCAATCAATCCTTTTGCAATCGAGTTTGGTGCATCGATTTTGGAGGTCAACTTCCGTCCAACACGGTAAACACCATGCTCACACCTTTTCACGGTTGCCGGTGTCGCAGGTCATAGAAGAGTTGGGGACAGCTCCCGTGGTCTTCGTTGAAACGGTCCTCGGTGCACGTCGTACGGCTCCGGTCGCTCCGTGGTGAGTATGTGGTGGTGACTGGGTGACACCGAGCCGGAGCTGTCAGGTGGATCATCGACAAGCACGAGGTGAAACAGTGTCGATGATCACAACATATCACAACCTATCACAACAACAGTCGAAGAACATGTTCAACTGCGGCCGGGTTTTATACACCGAGCCGTCCTCTTTGGCACCCTTCATCCCCAAAAGGGGGCCGCCATCTTCAGGCTGCAGGAGGCACGCGGCAGACTTGCTGCTGGGTGGCACTCGGGTGAAAGGACGCTCTGAGTCGCTTTGGTGTTGCGGAGCAAAAGAGAGTCTGGACCCACTGGGATCAGCGAAGCTCTTTGGTGCCATGCATGGAATTTGAGCGATTCTTCTTGGTAGACAACTGCGTGGTGATTCAAGTTTGAGACCAAAAACACTAGAAATCAGAACAATGGGAAACTGTTAGATCCTTGACATGTGACATACTGGATGCTTCTAAGTTTCTAAGCTTAACACTTCAAACAAGTTTCTTCATGTTGGTGAGTTGAAGAAAATCAGAGACTTATAACCAGAGCCCAAGCATAAGAAACCTCAGAGACTTGCTTGATGAGTTGAAGACCATCAGAGACTTCAGTTGAAGAAACACGTTCCACTTCGCATCCCAGTGGATTCCCATTAAGGCACGCCGGGGCCACCGCGTGGCGGAGCTCCTACTGGAGGTGCCCAGAGAGCAGATCAGGCGCTCCCGGGACATTGGTTTTGTGTTCGTATGGAACGGTGAGAACAAGGCAGGCAAGATGAGTCACACCAGACTGGAGGGTTTGGTGTAAGATTGTGGGGTCCTATGAACTTGATGGAGATCAAGATCGCAACATCACGTCCTTTTCACTTGTGCTACTTGCTTGTTCTTATGACTTCTTGGCATGGAAAGCCCCCAAAGACTATCGAAGACTCAACCCGAAGGTTGTGCCCGCATTCTTTGGTCTCTCAAACTTGGGGAGGACAATCCCTGGGCCGGCCAACTAAAGTGATGATCAAGGTGATGATCCCATCCTCCAACCTGCTAAGCGATGGCCTCCGAAAAACGCTCAGCCTTTCGCTCTTGGGTCAAAGTGTACGTGCTCCACATGACGGTTCTTTTTTTGTCATCGCCTTTGTTCATCAGCAGGCATCACTCAAGGCCCCTACCATTCCAAACCCAGTTTTCGCTTGGGATGATGTACTGGGTACAACCTAACCTACTGTATATGGTTGGGTATGTATGGTTGGGATGATGTATATTTTCCTGAAACTGGCTGAATCCCCTAACCTTCGAAGATCTTTCTCTTTAAAAACCGGTTCCCGGGAGCTGCAGTTCTCTGCCCCAGTCGTGACCTAACCGGAAGTCCGCCCAGTCGCGAAACGGTGCAGACCGTGTGGGGATTGAAGCACTCGGTCTGCTAAAACTTCTCCGTTGAGGGTCGCACAGTGCGTGGTTTTGATTTTCGATCAGCACTTGCAGCCACTTGCTGGCGCAATGTGGCCGAGCATGTGGCTGAGTGCGCACCGAGCATGTGTGAACCATGTCCGATGGTTTCCACACGGAGCAGTTCAACATCGGCATTTTTTCGCAGTCGAAAACCAGTGCAACCCAAGTGGCCAGTGAGTCGCGCTTTGATTGAGAAAGTAACCCAGTTAGTGAACCACGTCCCCACCCCTTTCTTGGGAACTGAATTCTCCAAAACCGGTGGAAAAGGGTTTGAATTCTCCTAGGCAAGGGTTCATGGGGCCCGAATCAAAGCTAGACTACGCACCACCACCACCACCACGCAAAGCAAATCATCCGGCATTTTCCGTGCAAGACACATGTCCGTCAATGTGTGTGGCCACTTACAGTCGCTGGAGTGGCCGCAAGTGACCGCAAGCGGCTTCCAGTGGCCGCTCAAGTGGCCGCAAGTGGCCCCTCCGAGCAAAATCAAAACGCACGTCATTTGCCTGCTCTCCGTAAATTTCTACCTCACACGAATTCAACTCATGCATTCTCATTGAAACAGTCCGTAGAAAAAGACATGTTATCCGGGGGGGATGTGAAGGTCGTGCAGGATTTTGTTCGGCAAGAGTTTGGGACATACATGTTTTAAAAGATCCATATATTCAGTTCAAGGAGAAGGCTACACATGGCCCAAAGCAGGAACACCACCACTTGAGACAAGAAAGCAGAAAAGAACTGAACACTGTTCTTAGCACTCTTTTCCCAAACCAGGGTGTTGACTCATATCGCCTAGTAAAAACCATGCGCATGTGCCATGTTGCTATACATAAACCGAGAAGCTTGTATGTGTAGTTTGCATTGTTTGCCAAGGAAATCCTATGTCGCTGTTTCTTTATTGTAGCGGGTCGAGCAAGTCGCAAACATGGGAGACACTGGAGTGCAAACACGGCTAGCTTCGTCTCTTTTTCTATTTTGCAGGGCCAACTGCAAGTCTTGCAAGTAGAGCAAACTTGAAATGGCGTGTGTCTTTTCGTTTTTTTTGTTTGGTGTTTTGGCAGGAACAACCGAACGGCTGCAAGCATCTAAGGTCTCCACAGAAACCAACTTTGCAGGCGAAGTGAACACCCAAAAGAAACTGGGAGAACTGATGTAGGTGTGGAAAATGACATTTTCGAAGAAAGGGTGCCAGGAAACCGCTTCTGGCCGATTTTGGTCCGCTCTATGCCCCAAATGCCACGGCACGGCCCTGGTTCTCAGGCAGAAGGTCTTCCAGTGCTGGCAGGATTCTTCGAGGCCGTCGCTTCCGAAAAGCGCGGAATCTTCGACGCGTGATTTGGGTTCGGTGAATCTGAACAAAAACTGGCGAGGAGGGCAGTCGAGTGGAGTGAAGTAGAGTGGATCGATCCCGAGGATAGGCCACAAGCTATTTCAACCCCCAGCAAAACCGAGCCGAAGCAGAAGCCTTCTGGCCGAGCTTTCACGAATGATCCATGTAAATCCACGGGGACTTCCAGAGGTTGAAAGATCATGAAAAAGAGTCCAGTTTTGATCAACAAGGTTTCCATGGCTAGAAAGAAGGTAGGCCTTTAGCGATGATTTGGCCGTTTTGGGAGGCGTTTGTTTGAAGCGATGATTTCTTGGGACGACTTGACGCTTTTGGCGGCACCGACAGGTGGCGAAAGGTGGTGATCAAACTAACCGTAGACTCGACTTGGTTTCTGCGGTGAGCAGCTTGAAGCAGTCCGTCAGTACCGGCGGCACCCGATGAACACGATGCTAACCAGAAGTTTCGACCACGAAAAACCATGCATCTAGAGCGTGATAATTAGGTTTTTCTCATGGTATTTTAGGGTAAACCAGTTCGGGTGGACTGACTCCGAATCCGTCCCAGCCAAGTTTCAGGCATTTACAGTGGGGTGATCAAAGATGATAGACATGATAGATAGGCCCACCCAGAACCTTTCTTTTGAGCCCCGTGGCATGGAAGAGTAAAAGATTTGACAATCCCTCACATGGCCCCGTGTTTTGTGGAAACAGAAGCAGATCAGTTAGCCACTGGATTTGTGAAGCCAGCAGAGAGCAGGTAGTATCTACAAGGGTCACTTCAATGTGGATGATATGTATGGTAGAAAACTGAAAGATTAATACTGTATGCGCTGTATGTATATATATACACATACCTACATATATATATATACACACACCTTACTTTCAATATTATGGTATCTTCAAAAGCTGACATTTTTTCCCTGGACAAATCTGAGAACCTTCCTGTTTGAGGAACTGCCGGGTTGTGTTAGTGACTGTTAGTGGCCAGGACCAAGACTTGAAATCTTCTTCTTGATCATTCCTCAACTTGGTAGCTCTCACCGTGTAGCTCACGTGGAACCACGTAGCGTTTGGTGACGCTAGTGCTTCGGTGACCCTGGGGTTCAGACATGTCCGCTCAACCGCCGTGCTTTGGAGTCCAGACCAGGCGCAGGACTCGCCATGCGCGCATGTCCGCTCAACTCGCCCGAGTCCAAGCACTAGTCGACAGGCAGGGAATGCAGGGGTTTTGGGGGTGTGGTGTGGTGCAATCCTGGAACCCCGGTCCCAAGCAGAAACTGTTCTGGTTGTTCCAATATGGCGCCAGCTTGAAATCCTTTTCTTTCTGGATACTCTTGACCGATGGATGCCAGTCCAGCCTGAAATCCAACCGGCCCCCAGGGATGGGACGAAAGGAAGAGGACGGTGGTGTTGGCGAAAAAGGGATCGCGCGATTGGTGCCAACTGCCAGACCCCTTTTCTTGTAACGAGGCTTTGGGCTGTGGAGGATTCCGGAGAGCTTTTCATTTTTTTCAGGTTCGAAGCTGACAGATGGGGCCTGGTTTGTAAGTCGAGCCAGACACAGCCACCATCGGGACAAGGCGGATCATCGGAGCCTTCGCGGCATGTGATCCGATGCGAATGATGAAGCAGAGTAGGGCTATGAGGATCTATGAGGTATGGACAAGTCAACCCTTGTTGCTTCTCACCAGACATCAAAGACACATGAATCCACCTTTGGACCAGGGCTTCTTGCTTGCGGTAGCACCATGGCTTCTTGGGGGGAATCTGCAGAGAGACAACCTCGGTGGAGTCGGGACTTGCTTTCTGCTCCGAGATGGACAGGTTCACGTTTTTGTTTGGCCATAGAAGTGAGGGGGAGTGAGGGGGATATTCTTCCAAACCATGCCGGATCATGCTGTGAACTGGCCAAACCCGCGAAAAGAGGCGCCGCCTGTATGTTTGTTGGGATGCGGGTTGGTCTTTCCACGAATTAGGACGTTCTTCAGGGCAGAACCTGTCTGACAGGTGTTTCTTTTCTTTCTCCACCTGCGGCTTTCGGTTTCGGTAGACCCACCGACCCCTCCGCCTCGCGGGGGTTTCGACCATCCGATCGGAGGCTCTGCGGGCGTTGCGGGGTCCGTTCGTCCGGTTTCGACGGGTGGGTCACGGACCTTTCGGGAGACGTCCGTGACGTCTGCTGGGAGATCGTCGAATCGAAAGCACTTAGAGAAGCCAGGAGTCACAGAGCTCGGGGTGGTGTTCAGTCCCATCCAGTGAGTGGATGTTCTGGGCACCAACTCCTACCTCCATGGATCGCAGCCCAGCCCGACATGTGCCTGCAGGGTGGTTGGAACGTTTCCTTTTTTTTGGAACCTTCAGCCACTCGGACCAGTTCGGACCGTCAGAGCCCTTCTCTTGGTTGCGTCGACCATCTCCAGGTCGACCTCGCCGGGTTCGGCAGCCATTTTTGTCACCCAAACGCGTCCGACCGGTGGGCGTCTGATCATCCAAGCAGCGTCAGGAGGGAAGAGGGAAGGAGGGGGTGAAACAGAAGGGGCTTTGGAAGCGGGGTTGACTGGCGAGAGAAGAAGATGGCCTCCAACCTATGGCCGCAATGGCCTCCAACCTATGGCCGCAATGGCCTCCAACCTATGGCCGCAATGGCCTCCAACCTATGGCCGCAATGGGCTCCAACCGATGGCCGCGATGGGCTCCAACCAAAAAAGGCGAAATGTGTAGGGACCACTCTGAGATGACGGAGAGCTGCTGCTCCACTGGATCCTTTGAACGTGGAACCAACGAAGAGCCACGGAGCTTCGTTCCGTTGGGCGCCCGCCGACCCATCCGGCGACTCGGCTCGGGCCGATTCAGGAGACCCATGACGACCGCCGGTGTGTGGGATCCGAAGCAACATGGCATCGCCGCCTTGGCGATGGTGTGATTTGGGGTGCTTGATTATGGGCGGTGTGTGTAGGAGGGTGTGGATGGAGCCTGTTAAAACACTGGACTGGTCAACAAGCTTGACAGAGACGAAGGACCTGTTGGGTCCCTGGAGAATCGGATCAAATCCCTACAGGGTTGAACAGCCTTTTCTTCGCTCCTCTCGACTCCAGGGTCCGGGTCGAAAGGTCCGGACCACCCGGCGTCGCACGGTCCGGGTGCGCTTTCGACCCAACCTGGCCGCACCTGCGCACCTGCAGACGCCACCCGGTGCCGAAAGCCTTTCGGTTCGGGAGTGAAAATGGAGTGAAGTTCTGAAGGACACATGAAAAGAAGGGGCTGAATGGGTCTGATGATGGTGACCCTTTCGTAAAGAAAGGAACTTCCTCGAAGAATGGGTCGAGCAAGATCGTCGAGCAAGAGAAATGGGCCGATTGGACAGGTGAAGAATCTTGGCAATGCATACTGACAGGTGAGAATTGCCTTTTCTAAGCCAAGTTGAAATGGTGTTTCAGCCGTGTAAATGTCGCAAGCCTTTTCTAACTACATAAATTTGGCCAGCAAAACAGAATAGAACCTGGGAAAGAGACTCACATTGCACTCGCATTGTTCAATTCCTTTATATACAAAGTCATCCCTTTCCCATTCACCTTTGGAATGTTCTCCATTCAGCAGGGCCCCTGGTTTGGTGGACTTCACTCCAAAGGGCTCCAGCTCCTTCTGCAGAGCTTGGCATGGCCCCAGCTGAAACGGTCGTCACGTCCTACATAGAGTCACGTCCCGGGGAGAACCCGCCAGTTCCGAGTCGGCGCCCCCCCAAAAAGAAAGGACAGCATCTACTAGCGATGGTTTCCAACCTAGTAGCTTCTTGTTCCTAGTAGTACGGCCAGGAGCCCCTAGTAGCGTCCTTGCTCCAAGTAGCGATGCCAGGAGCCCCTTAGTAGCTTTTTGTTACTACTAGCGATGGCCTCCAACCTACTAGTTCCGAGTTGACCCCCCAAGAAAGAAAGGAAGTCAAACGGCCACTGGCACTGTCTCCAGATCCGTAAATTGCTGGCCGCCAGAAAGGCGTTGATCAATTCTTCCAACTTTATAACACTAATTTTTGATGTAGATAGACTCTTGAGGGGTGGAAATACAATCAAGAGTCTACATTACTCAGCTGGACGAAGAGCCCCCAAAAAGCCAAAGCCCGCCTTTTTTTTGAGTCCGGGTCCCGTGTCCTTCAGTTCCATTGAACCGCTGGGGGTGTTCTTCCGTTCTTCCCAGCACGTTCTCGTTGGCGCGTTCTTCTCCGAAAACGATGGGGGGGGGGAATCAGAAGTGATGATCTGACACCTGAGATGATCTGAGGACATGAAGAGAAAGTCCTCCTTCTCCCTGCTGGACCAGATTAAGCGGCCCATGCCTGGTGATGTGGGGGTGCCCTGGGGGGCGACGACCCGCGACGCGTTTAGGTTCTGCGGACGACTGAGTGATGAAGTGCACCGGGTCGATCGAGTGCGGTGGGTGCGGGGTTTCTTCCAAAGCTCGAGGAAGGTGTCACAGCCAAAGCTCGACGGATGGTAGGTGCCCTTGGTACTGGCTGTGCGCTGGTGCGGATTGTGAGACAGAACAGCAACTGGTCACCCCTCACCGCCTTTTTCCCATGTGAAGTCACCAACCACAGCAACTCCAAAGAAGACCGACTGACGGGCCCCGACCAGCCGCAGGAGGAGGTGGACGGCGACAAAGTGAAGTTGGAGAAGCTTTGGAAGCTCATGGCTCCGCGGACGAAGCGGTTCACGTCCGCGGGGCGTGCGTTTGGTGCGGAAGAGGGTTGGACGTGGTTAAACCAGGCAGTTCGGTTTGGTGCGGTGCCGCAGGCAGGTGCCATTAGGGGGTGAGGTGCCAGGCGAGTAGCGGTAGCGGTCTGTTCGGACAAGTGAAGCGGTAGGACAGACAGTGGACCGGGAGGTGAAGCACCCTGGTTCGGTGCTGCTTACAGAGCAATCCTGTTCGAGTTTGGATGAAGGAGTTCCTTTTCAACCTGGCGATGACGTGATGGGAACTGGGTCTGGGGAAAGAAGACTTGTAGAGCCAGAGGCACACCCAGCAACTCTGCTTGCGCAGTTTAGTTCCACGGAGTTGATGCAGCCGGGACCGACATGACCGGGACCGACATGGTTCATGATGAAGTTGGAAGGATCTTTGATTCTGAATGGCCTTTTCCAACCAAAATAAGGAAGACATCGCCATACTCAGTGGCCTTTCGCATGCCAACGTCTCAGTGCAGGATTAGGGCACTTGAGGCGATCCAGAGCTTTTACGAGCTTTTCATAGCACACGCGTGTGAACCCAATGATAGATCCAGAACGGGTTAGAAAAGAAGAGACGAACCTCGAAGGGTCATGAAGATAGACCGAATGGTTCCCTGCCGTCCCAGTCGCCAGTCCCAAGCTGAGATTGGCCCCACCATCCAACGGGCATCGTTTTTGGGCCGAAACATCCCAAACAGCCGCTTTTACGAAGGGTTTTAATGGGTTTTACACATACAAAGCCATTGCTCTAACCATTTTGATGATCAGAATCGCTCCCGGAAAGGGTCCCCATGCTTCCTCTTCCGACCGCGAGCGGCTTCGGGCCGCGCAAGCCCCATCCGTGGAAAGTGCTTCTCGGGGTCCACCCGGCGGGTCGTCACTAGCGATGAAGACGGCCGAAAGAGCAAAACAACAAAGAGGTGACACTTCCATGCTGTTCATTTCAGGGAAGCACACTTGGCATCCATTCAAAGTCCCAACCTAGGACGGTTACAGTTTTTTTTGGGATCTGGGAGGGGCGGGGCAAGCCACACCTTGTGCCGAGTTTTTTCTATGAACCGCGCTCCCCGTCCACGCCTCGGCGCCGGGATGCTGAGGATACCTATGAGCCCAACGATCCGGAATCGATCCAGAAGTCCTTCGCAAGGCATTTGGAGTATTCCTTGGCTTGCACTCGTTTCAACTTCACCATGGAGGACCGGGGGAGATGGGATCTGAATGGGTGACTGATTAAAACAGGCAGGGTTGTGTGTGTTTCTGTTTTTATGTTGCATTCCTTCTTTATCTTTTTTAAAGGACAGGTGGTGAGTTTGGAAGGATGAAGCGCCAAAAGACGGATCCAGCTGGTTCTTGTTCTGGGCCCTCCCCCCTTCCTGGCCTTTTCGTGCGCCAACCCACTCCGCCCCTCCACGTGGTCAGGACGCCTACCGCGCGGCGGGCTTGGTGCTCCGGGATCGGCTGTTGGAGTCCCTGAACGACACCAACGACTACTACAGGAGAGAAGGTGGAGAGGTGGACGGAGTGGAGAAAGGGGTGAAGGGTGTCAGGTGAAGAAAGCTCGTTTTTCTCGGGGTGTCGGAACTTGTTGGGTGAAGGGAGTTTCAGACGCTGATGAAGAAGCAAGAAACGCAGGGGGAAGCGGGCCAGAAGGAAGACCAGGATGGAAGAATTCCAGCGACCGAGCCACGCCCCATTTTTTGGTGCATGATTGTCAAGGCCTAGGGCTATTCAGGGTACATGTTTGATCATGTGACTTTTCATATGTTTTGCTTGTTCGCACTGAGGCACACATCAACGCGGGATTCTTCACAGAAATCACCCCACCCTGGGTTGTTTGACGGGTTCACTTTCGCATTCCGTTTCGACGCCTTCCTGGGCGGAGTTTTTCGAATTCGCAGGAAGATGGACGTGAAGCGTGGGTACTACCTCTCCGCGGAGTATTTGATTGGCCGTCACATGCAGATGCTGGCTTGCATATGCGTGACGAGGGTCAAGCTGCGAAGTACTCGATTTGTTTGGCCCAGGGATCTCTCTCTGTGCACGTGGCTTTCTGTGGTAATGTGGCAACATGCCCATCAAGTATTGCATGGCTTTCTTGGAATGTAGAGATTGACCTCCTTGACTTTTTTTTGTGCTTTAGCCAGGATGAATACACACTGACAATTGTGACGGAATTGTCACACTCTCTCAGTCTGGGTTTTGAATCGACGCGGAAGAACAGGTCCAGCCAAGGCTTTGCGGATGCTTTCAGAAATCGAGCTCCCCATCCTTTTTAACATGTCCATATTTTGGAAAGTTGATTCTACAAAAACAGAGATAGTGTTTGGCTTCTAAGTTATGTTGACACTTCCGGGCACTTGGACGGGGCCGGACCGACCTCCTTTTCGCTCCTCGTGCGGAGGAACGCGATTGCGAACCTCGACTTGGAGCAGCCTTTTAAGGATGGGAGGATGTTTACGTCGAAGTGGACGACCCGAACGACTCTATAGATGAAATGTTTCTTTTTTTTTCTACCGTGCCACAAATATCTTTTGCTATTTGGCTTCTATGCTGGTACCAGCCAACGGCCAACGTGGTAGGATGGACGGAAAAGGATGGACAAAGAGACAAAGACAGAGTCCCGGTGTTTCGGCGCCAAACCTTGAGCCACCCTGTCACATCGTATGTAGTGACATAGTGTAGTCATTGAGTCGTCCAATCTCCTGTCTCCCGGCCCTGTCTACCGAGCTCCAGGGTTTTCATCCCCGGAAGTCAGCGTCGAGACCGGTGCCGTTCCTGCCACCACGGCGTTGCGGGACCCTTGCGCAGTTTTCGTTGCGGGACGACTGGCGCGATGGAGCCCCACAACGGTGGCGCGCGTGCCGTTGATTCGACCCTGGCGATTGAAAGGGTGGCGGTGTGCTTCACTCTGGGCCTTTGGGGTTTCTCTGTTGGGTCTGTTGCTTGGGACCCCCGACAGGTTCGGACCCGATCCGTCCTTTCTCATCCGTCCTTTCTCGCCAGGAGGCCTTCATCGGACTGGGCATGGAGTTGGAGGAGCTGCTGCTTCGGCACGCGCCGCTTCGCGCCGCCCCCGGCACCGGGGAGGGATCCACCACCTTCGGCCGAGGTCGGCACATGGGGGGCGAAGCGGAGGGGGAAAGGGGGTCCGCTCCAAGCCGATCTGCTGGGAGGAGCTCTTCCATGAGGAGGCGGATCCCGCGTTGGGCAACGGCGGCCTGGGGCGCCTTGCTGCATGCTTTCTGGAGCGCCCGATGTCTGGGGCCGTGCGTGGCGGTGGCGTGGCCGTGCGTGGCCGTGCGTGGCGTGGGAACGGCTGGGTTTTTCATTCCGGGCTTGGGGAGGTGGTGGGAGATTGGAAGGAATGTGTGGAGTACGAGAAGGAATCTTCCTTCAAGCTCCCCCACCCTAAACCCTAAAGCAATCAAGAAATCCGAAGCTTAAGGCCTTCCACCTGTTCCACCTGTTTGGGTCTCACCTGCAGACGCGCTGGCCGGCTCCTTCAGCCGGCCGAATAGGGCGACCAACTCCTGAAGGATCTAGGAGTCAGAGCCTTTCCAAGAGCACGACCGGTAGCTCTTTCTGCCAATGTCGGCCAATGGTCCTCTTTGAAGTCAGCTTTTGAAGTCTGCCTGGGTTGCGGTGTTGGTGTTTTTTCTTATTTTCTTGTTTGTTGTAATTTTTGTTTTTCTTGTGTTCATGGTTTCTTCGTCGTCTTCAGCTTGTCGGGTGGTTTCCTTTCTTCACTTCAGCGAAGAACCAGTGACACCGCACCGCACCGACCTTCCTCATCGCGTCGACGAACCGCGGTTCGGAGGACTCCATGGCGACCTTGTCGTTGCCCTGCTGGGGCTATGGCATTCGTTCCTCGGGACGGTTTCTGTCGGCGTCTGACGTGGAACCCGTGTTTTGGAACTTCCGCGCGGCACTCCCGCGCCTTCCCGGATCTTCTGGTTTTGGGTGGTGGTTTTTGGTGGTGGGGCCGGTCGGGAACAACTCAACATGGCGGAGTTGAGGTCGGTTTGGAGAGAGATGTTTGGGTTTAGGGTCTTTGGGCCAGGATTGGTTGGGGAACATGGCCATGTCTGTGATACTGTGGGATCTTCATCAGGATGATTGAACCACATCTGCTTCATGGTGCAAGAATTCTCTTCGGGATAGACAGGAATTACATTGCTTTTGTGTGGAACAACAGGACGATGGCTGTTCATTGCTCTTCAGAATCCTTCACAGAATGCCGGGCGAATCGCAACCACCGTTGATGTGAAGCATCTGAGTATCTCGATTTGGTTCATCTTGAGATGCACAAGGCACAAGGGGTCTGTTGATGTCTTCCCATAGCCTTCCAAGACCAATTTCAGAAATGGGAACGACCTCGTTTCGTCGTGTAAAATCGGATTCAGCTGCTTCCACACCTGACCTTTCGTCCAGACCTTCCATACCTTTCGTCTGATTCGTTGAGGCTACAGCTACGGGATGTTTAAGCAGGAGATCCAGAACGGACGCCAGGCCTTTCGAGATCATATGGGTGGGGCCAAGTTTGCGGAGGTTTCGGATGAGGCAAAAAGCCTTTCTGCCGAGTTTCGAGGACTCAAACAGATTTGCCTTCATTTCGACAAAAAAGGGCAGTGACATGGACAGTCCATTGTAGGTCTCGAAGGTATAAGATGTCTTTTTACACAGATTCCAGCGACCCGTGAAGAGCACTCCTCAAAACCGACCATGGAAGCCGAGAGCTTCTTGTTGGGGCAGTTGGGCTAGCTGACAAGCTAGGAGCATGGGAGAACAGTTGGGGGTCTTGGTCAGCGTCGCCCATGCCGTTGGTTCACCTGAGAGAAAGAGGGGTGCAGTGAGAACACATGGAAAAGCAAGAAAGCTCCTCAACTTGATGTTTGCAGAATGTCTCTCAGACAAGGACTTAGTGTACTCCATAGGATGATAGAATGAGAGGAGGCACGAGAATGTCCTGTCAAACGAGGATGTTGCATGTGGATCGGCGGGGCTGGGTCCATGTTGCTGGCACTTCTGACAAGTAATTTATAATGTTCTGTAGTCAAGACATCTCTTTCAGGTGCTTCTTGCGCCAAGTGCCTTTGGTGCCATTAACCCAAGGTAACCCAAGGGGGACCAATCACAAAGGCAAGACCTTTTAGTTTGCCCTATTCTCGCTGGGCTGGGAATTTGGACGTCTCTTTTCCTCTTCACTCTTCAACAGCAGGATACTTCATTTTTGGGAGGGTTATCAACAGCTTGGTACCGAACTTGCATGTGGAACCCACAAAAGAACCCGAAAACGCCTGAGCTCCGGGGGGGCGAGCTCCGACTCCGAACCTGTGGGGTTCCCAAGCAGTTCGAACACCGCGCCTCTGCGCTTTTTGTTCGCTTGCGCTTTCAAATCAAGACCCGCGAAATCAAAACCGAAACGGCCCAACGGCCGGTGCCGGTGATGGGTTTTTCGGTTTTGTTGAGACCTGAACTGGGACCTTGTAGTGACTGGGACCGTGGTGCACATGAGATGAGCGGATGCTAGCAGTCAACGCCTTCAGGTGGAGTGTCCGGACTTTTGGATCGGCGATGGGTGCCCCTTCGAGATCCCTCGACCGGACGGATGGCGACGGTTGGATGGCAGTCAACGAAGAAGGGTGACGGGTAGCACTGGTGTGACCATGTGTGGTTTTCTATTCTGTTCATGTTCGGTGGTAAAAAGGCCAGGGTCCCTTTTCTGTCCGTTTTGACCATGTCCGGATGGCTGTGGAAACGGATTTGGGTTGGTTGGCTGAGTGGAGCTTTTGCCTTCCTGCCTCCGGTCAAAAGCAACAGCGCAACAGGCTTTTAGAAGGTGGTGCCCATGGGGACAAGCTGAACGATCGACTCTTCCATGCTCTCTTATATACATTCGTCCAGAGTATGTTGAGATAGATGATCATCATATGATCATGTGCTGTGTAGATGATACATTGATTAGATCATGACATTTTGGGGGTTGGATAGATCACAGACGGCTTTTGCGGCCATAAAATAACCACCCTTGGAAGCCAGGCCATCTCAAAAGATGGCTTGAATTCCTATCACCACCTGCTGGACAATCCCCGCAACCACGAACAAGGGACGCCATTTAGTTACTTCTTCTTTCCCATGGATGTGTGGTCTTCTGACCTTACGAAGCCACGCAGTTACAACATATGACCAACAGGATCCGCGCTTTTTCACGGCGCCTCTTTCACGCCCGCCGGCGTCACAGCGCGGAGGACATCACCTACCCGGTGCGTTTGTACGGAGAGGTGACCCACGGGGAGGATGAGAAGGGCAACTGGTGCGTGCCGCTGAGCCTAAAGAGGTGGTTGGAGTGTTAGGGCCCTCCCTCAGAGGAGTGTTGGCACCCCAAAAACGACGGGGGGAGAGATGTGACCCGGGTCATGGTGAGATTCACCGAGTGGACATAAGCAAGATCAGATCATCGAAAGGGTGCATCGTCAGCAGTATCATAATACACATTTGTTTGGAATTAAATGGATCGCATCTTTTCGCCAAAGAGAGCTTCTGGAGCCATTTCCATCACCCGGTCTGCTTGTTTTCTTTTTCTTCGATTTCGCTCCGGGTGCGATCGAAGACGCTCCCGGTGCCGCCCGAGCCTGCCCAGCTCAGGAACTGGGTGGGCGGCGAGATCGTTCAGGCCGTGGAAGAAGCGACCGGACGACCGGCGTCGGTTCGGTTCGGTTCGGGTTCGGTGTTTCCGGGTCCATCTCGTCATCTAGTCGTGCCCCTGAAGGAAGGGACGTAAGGAGCTTCTCTTCCGTGACGAAAGAGGTGGCAAACTCGAAGACCAGGTGGTGGATGACTAAAGAGGTGGTGACTAAAGAGGTGGATGATTTCAGGGACTCTGTGGACCGTGGAGTCCCCAAGATGTTCACTCTGATCGTACCTCTCATATCTGACCTCTCATCGTGCAGTAGAAATCATGGAAGCCACACCGGATGACGAGATTTCTAGTTTGTTGACATCTTCGACATTTCGTTAACCCAGACACTCCATGTATGGAATATGTGATATATGTCTACATTGACCCCTTGAACAACCATCCCAACTGACGGGTAAATGTGTCTGTTCCGTCGTGGAGTGTATCTACCCTGGCCCGACCTGGCCACAGCCTGGGATGGGTGGGGGTTGGGTGGGGTGGTGCTTCAAATTCAACATCCCAGACCATCCACGTATGGAATCGTACATCATACATTTACCCCATGAAAATGACCGCGATGTAGGTAACTATTCCAGTCCTATGGATGAGCTGGGCATGGACATGTGTGTTTGATCTTCACCCGCTCGAGCCTTTTGTCGGTGAGCCCACACCTACCTTTGGGAGAACCAGCCGGTGGAAAAAAGTGGCGACGAGTGGCAATGACACATCCTCAAATAGTCGTAAAGGTGTTTGACATTGTGGATGCCTTTGAAGCAATCTAAATCCTTTGAGTTTTTGAATGTTGGCTGTGCAAACACTTTTCTAGAACCTCCATGCCCATGCCGCAAATTGTCAAGATTGAGCCAGGGCTCATTTGTATAGAGAACAAAGCCTCAACCCCGTTACAACAAGGCTTCATCGTTGTGGAACTATAGACTGCAGAATGATGCTATAGACAGTCGTTTGTCTGTGCACCCAGCATTTTGTTGCACTTCATCCACTGTTCTTCCTGAGCCTTGTCGAAGTCCATGGTGGTTCATATGTCTTCAGGCCATGGCATACGACAACCCCATCCCGGGCTTCGACACCTACAACACGAACAACCTGCGCTTGTGGCGCGCTTGCCCCTCCAAGGCGCGCGGGCTGGGGAACATTTCTTGGGTCTTTTTCCTTCTGAACCTCTGGATCATTGGGGATAGAAGTGTTGCAAGCAACAATGGTAATGGTTCTTGACGGTGGTATGGAACCTGAAAGCCTTTTCATGCTTTTTCAACGTTATTTTTCAGCAGAATGGTATTGAACCTGGTGGCTTTGAAGCCTGACATCCAACGCTTTGGAATGGAAGCAGCAGAAAACGACAGTCACCGGCCGTGGCCCTCCGTGGAGCCGGGCCGCGACGTGGTGTCGACGTGAGCCGACGTCGGTTCCGTTGAGGGGACATGGCCACCATGGCTCATGACCCCCAAAAACAGAACAGGGGTAGAAGCACAGAAAAAAGAGTACTACCACAGTCCCCCTGCAGCTCTCATAAGAAACGAAGTACTTGTAGATGGTATCATGTCGGTTTTCATATTATTTTTGGATCATTCGTATATCTGACCTCCTTTGGAACACCGAACCAAATCCTCACTCCTTCGGACTGACTTGGCGACCTGGCTTGAGATCCCTGTCCGTCCCTGCCGGTCCGTCGCGTCGGTCCCGTCCCGTCAGGAGTTCGACTTGGACATGTTCTCGGCCGCCGCGTACGCCGACTCCGTGGAGAGCCGCCGCAAGGCGGAGGCGCGACTGGAGCGGGGACTGGAGCACTGGAGCGGACGGGACGAGGGGAAGGGTTCAGCGCCATGGCGGTTCGGGCAGGTCCAAACTGGGAACCAGATCAGTGGTCAGTGGGTCAGATTTCTCAAGAGAGGGAGAGAGAGCATGATACCCTGCCTTGCTCTCACCTCGGTTTGAGTTGCCCAACCAGTATACTGTATACTGATTCCTTGCATCCAGCAGTTCCTAATGACTCCCTCAAATCTTCTTTCTGTGAGTTTCATTGCTCTCTTTCCTCAGTGCGGTGCTTCTTGGCCCCCCAAGAGACAGAACGACCCCCAACTACAAACAAGATGAAGAGAACCTTGCAGGTTCTTAGAAAGAAAGAACCCAGGGCCACCCGGGGTGCTTGGTTTTGATGGAAAACAGAAGACGTACCTCGCACGACCCGCTCCGAACCCGACCCGTTCCGATGACTAACACCCTCGACGCAGGACCTGTCGGCGGTGCTCTACCCCAACGACGCGACCTACGAGGGCAAGGAGCTCCGGCTGCGACAGCAGCCGCTTGGGGCGTAGAGACGGGGGACACGGGTGGTGCCGTTCGGAGCTGCTGCGGAGGAGCGTTCCCGAAGGGTTCGGAAGAGAGAGAGAGAGAGAGAGAGCAAGAGAAGGGGGGGAAAAACAGATAGGTTGATTGTACCGTGCATGATAATGACCAGGTCTCGAGGCCCTCCACAGGATTTTGATCGATTTTTGTTGGCCCTTCTTGATGCCAAAAAGCATTTGGCACCGCTTTCCATGAGGCTTGATACCTTTCAGAGGTGTTTTTGGGATTATGTAGATGCTGTGTTTTTTGGATCCTGTTGCTTTTTGAAGGGTTGGGGTGAGAGAGAGAAGGTGCCTCCGTCACGGTTGATCAATCCGATGCCCTTCAATCCGGCACTGCCAAGACCTGCAAGGGTTGGGTTTATTAGGTTTTTGGAGGGGGACTGGGGACTTGCCTTTATTTTGTTCTTTTGAATGGTTCGGTTCCAAGGGGCTTTGGATGTTGGACTGGTAAAAATGGTGTGCCGACAGAGCCGAGCGGCCTAGCGCAGGGAACGCCGAGTCAGAGTCTATCGATGTAAAGTCCCTTCTGACCTGAACACTATTCACAAAGGGGAACCAGGAACAGCTCAGGAACACTCCATCATCCATGAAGTTGTCCATCCAAGAAATCAAACATCAGATGGGTGCATCCCTTCTGGGTGCCGTCCCTATGGCCATCGCAAAGCATCCCTTCTGCCGTCCCACCACTGTGGGACCGGGGCCGTTCTGAGGTACTTTTTCGTGAGCGCCTCCTTGCAGGAGTGCCGACTTTGGGCGGAGTCATGGCCCGACTTCGGAGACGATAGTGGCACGGTGAAAACGCCCTGAGGTGATGGCCTCTTCGAAGAGTGCGCATTCTTGCTGTGCTGCACAGCTACTCTTCGTGGCATCTCTTTTGGTCTTTTTTCTTCAAGAAAGACATTGCTTGCCTTGTTTTGGGCCGCTGCCGGGCGGTGCCGTTGGCAGGATTTGCTGCGCGACTTCATCAAGAGGCCCAACTACAAGTGGTCGGAACTCCCGGAGAAGGCGCGCGTCGGGAGTGGCGAGAGGTGGCGTTGCTGCTGGTCAAGCACTGAGGTTCCGTGAACGGCAGACCAAAATGACGAGGAACATTCTGCCGGGAGGCTGCTCCTCGGCCGCCCTCGGCCGCCTGCGGCCCCTAGTCTTCACATGTTTGCTTCCTTTGAAGGGTGACGGAGAAAGCCGCAAAGCGAGGATTCGATCAAATCCATGGTTTGGGTTGGCCCCGCCTGGTTCGTTCGCGGACGGGGCTCCCCGGCGACCTTACCCAAGAGGCTTCGTTTTGCGGTTTTGCTCAGTACTCACAGGACAGCGAGCTCGTTTGCAAAACCTCTCAATGAATCTGAATGATTCTGTTTTCGCCTCAAATGACTTGTGGAGTCACAAGTTGATTGCGGAGTCGCACCCTCCCCAAACCCGACAAGTCGAGGGGATCTCCACCTGCTCGGAACATCCGAAGAAACTGCCACGAGTCTCACGGCCTGCCTTGGAACTGGATGCCGTCGATTCCAAGACCAAGAAGCTACGAACCTAACAAGTGCATCGCTTCTGGTAACAAGTGCCTCACTAGTAACAAGAAGCTATTAGAAACTTTACCAAGACCATGCTTCGGGAAACGCTCGAGGGCCCCCGGCGGTCAGACCACCTTTTATGAAGGACGGGGGGGCAGGAAGAAACCGATCCGTTTCGCGCATCCACCATCCAGTTCGGGTGGTTGTCTCAGATCCCCCAACTAACTATAGGTATTTTCCAAGAGCTAAGCTTTGGTGCTTTTTGGGTGTGTCCTTTTCTTTGGGCTTCGACCACGTGCGGTTCGCGCGCCAGGTGGCCGTGCAGATGAACGACACCCATCCCACCATTGCGGTCCCATGGCTTTTGGACACCGGGGCGACGAATGGAGCAGGAGGAGGGAAGACGTGATGTAGGGGTTGAGGGGATGGTGGAGGGGTTGAGGGGTTGAGGCGATGCTGGTGTATGCCACGCTTTCCAAGCGCCAGACAGTTCAAGTCCTTGCTTTGGAGCGGTACTTGGGATACTTGGGTTCCTTTCTCTTCGCTTCGCCCAGAGATACCGGGATCTTCCAACTATGCAACATTTCTGGCCTTCACTTGGGTGATAGATAAAGAGGGCAGAACATCTGGCAGCCGTAAAATCCAAGGTATACAGAGTCGACTCCGGACCACTTCGCGACACGAAGAGAGAGACAACTCCAAGCGGACAATTGGTCTCGGGACGTGATGTGACGTCGTCTGACGCGTCGGCGGCGTCCGAACCAAGGTCGCGGAAATGATGCGCTTGTTGGTGGACGTGATGCACGTGCATTGGGAGGAAGCTTGGGATCTCACCACCAAATGCCGGGGGGCCCGGAGGGATGGGGTGTTGGACGTTGACGGGGGGGACACTGGGTTTGGCCGCCTTTTTCCCACCGAACATGGTCAATGTACCAGGGTGGGAGGAGGGGGGCAGAAATCCGAGCTGGGTCGGGTGTCTGAAGACTACTGCAGGGTGTGTGCGTTGATCTTCGATTCTTCACCATGCCCAGTCCGTAAAGACCACGCTGGATGTGTCCTGCAGGGTCTGACGTCGTTGCAGCCGCGTTTTCGACCCAGCTCGTTGCAGCAAAGTGAAGACCACACCGTCTGAGTCGCAGGTCGCAGGGGGCGCTCCCAAGCTCGGTCGCGTACGGGAGCAGCCGGTGTTCATTCGTCGTGGCTGCTCGGGGTGGTTCGTCATGACGCTTTGCTTTGTCACCGCTCGGTCCCAATGCGAGTTCGGAGTCGGGAAGTCCACCCACTGATGCGAGTTCGGAACTGCTTTGACTTCGGCAGCTTAACGGAACCGTCCAAAGCGGTCCGTCCAAAGCGGCTTCGCGGTGAGTAGGGAGTGAAGTGTAACATTGCATGAGCAACTCCCGTATTTCATGAGGTCAGTGCTCTGGACCTGTCGGGCGATGGTTTTGCTGCCCGCAGAGGGCTCCCTACGGAGCCCTCCACCGAAAAACGGTGTCCGTCGAGCGCGCGCGGTTGGACCGCGCTTCTTGCCCGGTGGATTGAAGCACCAAGGAAACATGGAGTGAGTGAGTTACTAATAGCAATGGCCTGCAACCTAGAAGCGGTGGCCTCCAACCTAATAGCAAAAGGAACCTAAAGGAGCGAACGTGGAGTCGAACGAGTTCGGGGGGGGGCGGGTTTTCATCCATTAAGAAAGAACTCCTTTCCTCATGTCCTAGGATTCAAACCACCATTGGTTTGAATGAGTCTTTACCTAACAACCATTGTTTTACTAAGGACTTTACACTACAAGACCAGGTCAACCATTTTGAAGGCTAGGGTCATAGCTACTCCAGGGTGATAAGACAGCCCAAGACCGTCCCGCCGTCCCACGATCCCGTCGATGAGTCGTCGTCCGATCCCGCTGCGCCCGGATGCGCGCTCGCTCGGGCGCGCTTCCGCTCGGCGGTTTCAACGTGGCGCGGAATCGGTGAACGGAATCGGTCCAAGTGGGCGGAGAAGAACCTGCCCGGAATCGAAGCACCTTAGTGGGCGGAGCGAATCGAGGAGACCAAGAAGTCCACGCTGCCTGAGCGAATGAGTAGCAACCAAAAAAACACACATGACCCGGGAGATGCTTGACCATCCATGCAAGGGGCTATCCGCCATGGTCAACAGGATAGACTGATAGCTGATAGCCCCACCCTAAGAGAGCTCCACAGCCGTCGAACACAAGGCTTGAACTACACCAACCACACCGTCATGCCGGAGGTGTGTGGGAGATGGAGCGGGTATTTCTTGGAGAGGAACCGACATATGCACCTCGATGGACCGGCGAGTTTCGCCTCTTTATGGAAGATCATGACCTTTGGAGCTCCAATTGACCTCACAGACTTTCACAGTATATATATGGGGTTCGGTATGGTTTGGTACCTGGGTCATCCTGTGTGGGTGTCCTGGCTAGACTACCCAGCCCACTGTCTAGACTGGACCTCCAGCCGGGACACCCAAACATTAGGATCCTGGTCGTTTTGGGTATGTTTCTTCCCTCCGGATTTGGACCCCGACTACCCAGCCGACCGATCTGAAATCGCTACCCTGGGATCCTGCCAGGGTGGTGTAGGAATGTGGAGCCTTTTCTGGGTGGGGGGGCACGAGCTGTAAAACTGGCCTCGGACAGGAGGGGTTGAAATGGAGGTCGTAGGCATAGAATTGCCGTAGTTTCAGAGTAGACGCCGCAACCTTCAATGGGCTCCGTAATTCAGCCCCCAATCAACTCGGGGCCCCAGACGTGCGTGCCATCGAAAGAATACGCTGTGTGTGCGTGCGTCTCACCGGTTGTAGCGACCTACAACCGCCTACGGTGAGACGGAGACGAAGAGTGGACGAAGGCCCCTCCCGATAATTAGGGGAGAAGATGACACCCGGATTCGTGGCGCAGCATTGAATAACGAAGAACCATGGTTTTGAATAGCTTTGCACTACAAAACCAGGTACAAAGCATTTTTCGACAGTCTTGCAAGGCTGCCAGGCTAGGATGAAGCTGCCCAATGCCAGACGCCTTCACGGGAGGGGTCTTTTCGGGGAGTGCGGAAGCGCCTTCGATCCACCGGTTTTCATGGTGGGTGGAGCCCTTCGATCCGACCCCAACAAGGACTCGCCCTCTTCGCGACGCGGCCGTTCGCGTGCGCCGGCCTCGCTGCGGAGGCGTTGGAGAAGTGGCCGGTGGAGATGATCGAGCGCATGTTGCCCAGGCACCTGCAAATCATCGGCGTTTCTTGGAGCGAAGGTTCTGCCGCGTGCCGCGTGCCGCGTGACGAATTCTCTGGGTGGAAGGGGGAATAGCCATAGCTTCTTCTTCTTGTTGAAGTCTTCATGCCGTGTTGTTGGCCATTGGGTTTTTGTTGGGGGGGTTCTTGGGAGAGCTGGCGTGGAGTTCGCCATTGGTGGGGTGTTGTTGCCACAAGTGTGGGTGTGGGGTGCGGGTCCCTGGTGGATTCGGAGGGAGGGGGGTGGGAAGGGGAGCTTTTTGTGGAAGGGGACCTCGAATTCCTATGGCCTTCCCAGGTCAGGTCGTTGGACCCTCAAAGCGTCAAAGTGTCTCATAGTAACCCTCCACGGATCCAGAGGGTCTGGTTAGGGATCCATAGGGAATGACCGGCAAAATGATCCGCAAGATGAATCCATGCGAATTCCCTGTTCAGTCGAAAGGGGGCGGATGTTTCGATGCTTTTTTCCTACGGATTCGTGGCCCCACCATTTGTGATTTGATTCCCGAAGATCCCATGATTTGAACGGCTTGAAAACGCACCAAACCAGGTCAACACATGTCAACACTCTTCTTTTTCCCCAAACAGTTTACTGTTAGGGGTTCTCAATGCTTTAAAGAATGGTCGCCTTGGTGCTGGATGGTCTGGTCGGGTTCCCGGCCGGATTGTCTCCCACTTCCTTTCGTTTGTCTCCCAGTTCTTTTCATTTGTCTCCCAGGCTGGGTGATTGTGGTCGGGTTCCCGGCTGGCTTGTCTCCCACTTCCTTTCATTTGTCTCCCACTTCTTTTCATTTGTCTCCCACTTCTTTGCAATTGTCTCCCAGTTCTTTCATTTGTCTCTCAGGCTGGGTGCTTGTGGTCGGGTTCCCGGCTGGCTTGTCTCCCACTTCCTTTCATTTGTCTCCCACTTCTTTTCATTTGTCTCCCACTTCTTTTCATTTGTCTCCCAGGCTGGGTGCTTGTGGTCGGGTTCCCGGCCGGCTTGTCTCCCACTTCCTTTCATTTGTCTCCCACTCCTTTTCAGGCTGGGTGCTTCTGGTCTGGTTCCCGGCTCCCACTTCTTTTCATTTGTCTCCCACTTCTTTTCATTTGTATAAATTTGTCTCCCAGCCCTGCACTGCTGGTGTCCGCCCTTTTCTGCTGGCAATGTAGCATTTCTATTCATTTGTCTCCCAGGTCTGTCGCTGCTGGTGTCCAGCATTTCTATTCATCTCCCAGGTCTATTACTGGTGGTGTCCGGCCTTGGACGCTGGCCATGTACCATTTCCCAGGTCTGTCACTGGCGTTGTCCGCCCTTTTCCGTTGGCCATGCAGCATTTCTATTCTTTTGTCTCCCAGGTCTGTCACTGCTGGTGTCCGCCCTTTTCCGCTGGCGATGCAACATTTCTATTCGTTTGTCTCCCAGGTCTGTCACTGGTGGTGTCCGCCCTTTTCTGCAGGCAATGCAGCATTCTATTCATTTGTTTCCCAGGTCTGTCACTGCTGGTGTCCGCCCTTTTCCGCTGGCCATGCAGCATTTCTATTCATTTGTCCCCCAGGCTCGTCACTGGTGGTGTCCGCCCTTTTCTGCTGTTTCTATTCATTTGTCTCCCAGGTCTGTCACTGCTGGTGTCCGCCCTTTTCCGTTGGCCATGTAGCATTTCTATTCATTTGTCTCCCAGGTCTGTCGCTGCCAGTGTCCGCTCTTTTCCGCTGGCCATGCAGCATTTCGATTCATCTCCCAGGTCTGTCACTGCTGGTGTCCGCCCTTGTCCGTTGGTCATGCAGCATTTCTATTCATGTGTCTCCCAGGCCTGTCACTGGTGATGTCCGCCCTTTTCCGCTGGCCATGTAGCATTTCTATTCTTTTGTCTCCCAGGTCTGTCACTGGTGTGTCCTTGTCTATTGGCCATGAAGCATTTCTATTCATTTGTCTCCCAGGTCCGTCACTGCTGGTGCCATGTAGCATTTCTATTCATTTGTTTTTCAGGTCTGTCACTGGTGGTGTCCGCCCTCCATGAAGCATTTCTATTCATTTGTCTCCCAGGTGTGTCACTGCTGGTGTCCGCCCTTTTCCGCAGGCAATCCAGCATTTCTATTCATTTGTCTACCATCACTGCTGTGTCCGCCCTTTTCTGCGGCCATGCATTAGTCTCCCAGGTCTGTCACTGTTGGTGTCCGCCCTTTTCCGCTGGCGATGCAACATTTCTATTCATTGGTGCTGCCGCCCTTTTCCGCTGGCCATGTAGCATTTCTATTCATTTGTCTCCCATGCGACTTCTTTCTTTTTGTCTTTCAGGTTTTGGTGCCTGCACTGCTGTTTTCTGCCGCGTGACTGTCTCCGGGAGTGCATTTCTGCCACACTGTGTAACTCTCTCAGCTTTGTTTTCCTTTTCGGGCAAGCGTTGGATGAATGACCGGATTGGATTTCGGCGGCGTGGCAGCGATCTCTCTGTTCAGTTGGGACGGAGGGCATGCGTCAGGCACCAAAAATCAATTTCATGTCACATCCTTCGCTCCTCATGCTTCTATTTCTTGTCCTCACGTGGTCAGCTCCTTGCTGATTGAGCAGCATGACCAGCATCATGTTCGCACTTGAAGAATAATTCCCCAAAAGGTTTACTGTCAGGGCTTCTCAATTCTTTCTTAAGATGTGTCCGCCCGCTCTGTACTGCTGTGTCCGTCTCTGCCTTGCAATCCTTTACGTTCGTCTCCCAGCTCTGGGCTGCTGTGGCCGCCTCTGCCTTGCAATCCTTTGTCTCCCAGCTCTGGACGTCGCAAGCTCTAGTTTCGATTTTGAACAACACAAACTGTTTGGGGTCTACGGTGGTGTAATTTTGTCTCGACTCAACACATCAGGCCAAAGGACTTCCAGACTCCAGACCCCCTTGTTTCCTCCTCCCGGGCTCTGTTGCAGCATCCGTCCCAAACTTCCGCCCAACTCAGGAGCTGAACCTTCGATGGGCCCGGGCACCCGGTCTTCCGCGATGTTTGGCGGCACCTAATTGCTGAACATCTATCGACCCGTGACTCCAGACTCGCAGTCCCCAACAGGAGCTCCTGCCGACTCGCGGCGAGCAGGAAACGTCCCCAAATCGAACCAATCCTACTAGCGTCCGATCGCTCCGTTCGTAGCGATGCCAGGAGCCTCTACTATACAGCTTCTAGTTCCTAGTAAGGCCAGGAGCCCCATTCGTAGCGTCCGATCGCTCCTAATAGCGATGGTCTCCAACCTACCGCGATTTTTGCGGCACCGTCAAACACCAGGAGCTCAGTGACAGGACGTTGGTCGCTTTAGAACTTCTTTCATGGCGGGATCGGAGATGGGATTGCGGCATCTCGTTAGTAAGGCTTAAAACAGGAGATGTCCGGCCTAAGGGTGTGGGTGTTGAGGGGGAGACCATTGATCGGTCGCAAGCGATGAGTTTCGCAAGCCACGGGACTTCGTCCATCCTCTTGATCGATTGGGTCTCAAAACTATCCCGACACGCAGCCAACAAACGCTTGCTGAGAACGCCTTCTCCCTCACCAGCCAAACTAATATGTTGTCTTCGATGTGAAGACCACATCAGCCACTAGCTTTTTATCTCACTGAATCTAACCAGCCCCTTGAAACAGAAGGGTTTTCAATCCGAAGGGTTTTGATCATATCAACCACGTCTATCGTTCAATCGGGGCAAACGGTCCTTGTGCGATTCACATCTTGTTTGGGCGAACGTGGTCCTTCGTGTCTTTGGAGCTGAAAAAGACACCTCTCTGAGATCAAAGAAGAATATGGTGTCTTTGGTCGCCAAGAGAGGCGGTGTCTTCTTCTGTCTTTGCACCTGAGATCAAAGATCTCCAGAAGAAGTATGGCGACCATTCGCCTGTGATCTCGGCCCTGCTCTTCGACTGCATCGCTGCTGCGGGTGATGACGTGACGTCTTGGCGGTTCCTGCAGAGGTGACCTTGTTCTGCAGAAGCAGAGGCAGAGATCTGAAGAAGTACACAGAAAGAGGATTCGGACAACGTTGAGAGCGATTCGGTTGATGACCCCGGGTGTTGCTGGTGTTGCTGGAGTTCATCTGTAATCAGTTTTAGATCCAGGACCTTCCGTTCGTGACCGAACTTTGGAGTCGTTTGTCTAAAATACCCGAAGCAACCAGCGGGATAAGGTGTTCGGTCACGAACGGAAGATCCAGGGGAGCGACGTTTTGTTGTTGTTGTTGTTGTTGTTGGATTTGGGGACGTTCCGAGTACTCGTCCCGGTTGTCAGGACGTCGCTCGTCGCGATGTTGGGGATCGAGTCGCGGGGTCGAGTCGCGTCGATCGGGGTTTTCCTCGGGGTCGCCCCAGACCGTCACCACCGTCGGCTTTGTGGCTTCCGTTCGGCCGAAGAAGGCGCACACGTGGAGCTTTCACGTCTGTTCCTGGAGCTTTCCAGTCCCAAGCAGTGCCACAGCGATGGAACTCTCCAGTTTTTGTCACTTCCAATGCCAAAGATGTTCGAATTCGTTCCAAGCATAACCGGTTTCTGCTTGGAATTTGTTCCTCCCATGCGAGCCCACGGCTTTGGACACCGGTTCGACGGCTCGACCCAGAGCCGGCGCCGCCTCTTCGATCTGGGGGCTCTTCAATCCCGCCAGTTACACCTTGGAAGACGATCCCATGGACCCTGAAAACCGGTTGGGGGCGAAGAACACAGGAACTTCCAGGGCAGCGTCAGACTCTCCGGGTCTCTGAGCCACGAAAGACGATTTCGCTCGCCGCGATTTCGCCGCTCAGGAGCATCTTCGAGGAGGGCGACATCAAGAAGATTCGCATGGGAAATTTGGCGATCATGGGCGCCAACAAGGCACCCGCTAGTGGTAGTATTGGAGCAAAAGAAAAGAACTGGTGGGCAAAAACCAGAACTGGTGGGCAAAACCCGAGCAAGGACGCTACTAGGGGCTCCTGGGCGTACTACTAGGAGCAAGAAGCTACTAGGAGCAAAGGGCATCGCTACGAACGGAGCAAGGACGCTACGAACGGGGCTCCTGGAACTGGTGGCCAAAACCATCAAAGACCTCTGGTGATGGTTAACTGATTCATTTCATGTGTTGTTGTTCTTTCATGTTAACCGAGCATCCCACTATTTCCAGTCTGTTGCTTTCGAGGCGTTTCTGCGGAGTTTTGAAGATTTCAGTTGGTGCAAGACATTTTCAATGATCAAGAGTCGTCTATGATTGGTCATGGGACTTGCCAACCGTCGTATCGAAGGCATGGTTGTTTTGGAAGGAAAGCTACCAGGACCCTTCAACAGATCCTTTCTTTAGAAGGGTACTCGGGCCTCCGAAAAGTTTGAATTAGTAATCTGGTTTCGTTGGGTCCTGGTATACATCAGCCAGTTCTTGTCAGTGGGAGTGAAGCTGAAGTTTCAAGAAGAACAACGTATAAATGGAGGCCGGTAAAGGAGGTGACAGGCTTCCCGTACAAGAGGAGGATGACTTAAGATCACCATACGCATAAAGCCAACGGTCCACTGCCAAGGCTCTTTAAGAAAGGGTCGAACATTGAAGGTGCCCTTTCAGAGATGGTTCCAATTTTTGAGTCCTCGTGTATTTTTTGGTGCTACACGCGGTGTTGCGAAGCGATGTTTCATCTCGTTGCGCCTTGAGCCAGCACGCCTCCCAGCCACGTGGTTCTCGTGTTCGGCTGCCAGAACTCGGGGACGCGAACGAGAGGTGAATGGTGTGGCGGCCATTCACACCGAGATCATCAAGAAGGAGAATCCATTAATCAATCAGTTTCTTTGTTTTTTAACCCAGACGCGACCCTGGGCCCTCATATGGAGGGGTCTGGCAAATCCCTAGGCGCTAGGTTTTGAGGGACCAAGGGCTGTTTGGAGCGTCTGGGTAGCACATGTTTAGCAGGGTAGGGGGTTTGCTTTTGCCAGGCACATGGTGGCTGCTGAGCCGCTACGCTCGGGTGCGCACGTCGCATGCGCCAGCACTCACGGCCATGCTCAGGAGACCTTCCCTGAGTTCTACAAGTACTGCTGCGACATTGGAAAGCCAGCGGCTCGCCACGTGATTTCGGCCACGTGAGACCACGTGAGACCCCGGGTCGCGGAACGGCCGGCTCTCTCGGCTCAACGAAGCTCAGCCTCCAACTCACTTCACATCCAACGAAGCCGTTCGCAGCCTTGCAGCCTTGCAGCCCAAGAGACGACACTGGACCCCGCCCTTCTACTCCTCCTCCTTCACCGCAGCCACCTCGACCTGACCTGCCTTCCAGACCTGACCTGCCTTCACCTAGGATAAGATTGTGAACATGACCAACGGCGTGACGCCCCGGCGCTGGGTGCACTGCGCCAACCCCGCGCTGAGCGCGATCTTCACCAAGTACCTGGGATCCCACGAGCGCCTCGGAGGAACCGAGCGTCAGCGCCGGCTCCTCTTCCGTTTGGGTGGGATCGGTGGTGGGACCACCCCTCTCGGGGGTCGGTGAAGTTACACCGGGGCAGTGCTGCTGCTTTTCCTTTGTGCTGGGAAAGCCAAAGAGGCAGGAACAAAGGGTTGTTCCGGTATGGCAACTTCCCAGACGCTCCGTTCACAGCCCTACTTCCGGTCCCTCAAAACCTAGGGAGTGGTGAGAAACCCCAGACCCCTGACCCGAGGATTCGGGTCCGACCCCTCCAAAGGATTTGGGCCCAGGGTCGCGCCTGGGTGGCGCGCGGCGGAGGAGCGTGAGCGCTGGGGACTCGGGGTTGGTGGTGGGGACTCGGCAGGGTTGATTGTTTGGATGCTTGGTTCGATCAATGTTAGTCGATCACACAAGGCCTTCGCTGTGGGGACAAAAAGGAGCTGTGGCACCCAGCACTTCCAACGAAGAAAAGCACCGGCCATTTACGGGTTCACGGGTAAAGAAAGGATGTTTGTTGGAGACCTTTCTGGAGAATGCTGTTCCTGACCCACAGCTTGGTGGTGAAATGTCTTTGGCTCACCAAGAAAAAACGACTCACCTCAATTTGAGGGGCTGTCAGACTCAAGTCTATATCTCTGTGTAGCTCGAAAAGAAGCACCTAAATCAGCATTTCCTGCGCTGGGCCGCCTTGTTTCCACCATCCCTTTCCGCCCAAAAGAGGTTGGTCGCGTGAGTTGCAGCAAAAAGACCGAGCAACTCCGCGCTGCAGGTGGCTCACTGATATGACCAAGCTGAAGGCGCTTTTGGTTCCAAACGAGGGCTCTTGAATCCCATGACTGGATCAGCCTCGCATAGCACCCTTTTTGGAACTGCCCAGACCCCAGACCCTAGACTCCTAGACCCCTCCGGATTCGGGTCCGACCCCTGACCCGAGGATTCGGGGCCGAACGGGTCGCGTTTGGGTGCTGTCTTTGTTGGGGTTCCTTTGTGGGCCGCGGCTTTCTGCCGATGAAGCCGCGGCCTGGCCGCTTTTTGGCCGCCTTTCGCCTGGCCTGGCCGGGCGTGCGTGACATTCGTGCAGGGTGGAGACAGAACCCCAAAAATGGAGACACATCACGTGGGATTGAGAGGGAGGAGCCCCAAATGTTTGGAGGATTGGGGAAGTCGGCTTTCCTTCTTCTGACTCTGATATTTTTGTCTAACCATTTGGTCGTGTCTTTCTGGTAGCCAAAACCCCTTGTTTGGGTTGAAGGAACGTAAAGAAACCCCTTGTAGGCTGAAGGAAGATAAACAATGATAAACATGGTTCTCCACCAGGGCCCCCTGTTTGGGGTGGTTCATGGACACCCTTTAACCTCTAAGGAGCCATTATTAGACACCCCTTAGGGGTTCCAGGCATGCATCTATTCTTCACGTCCTTCTTCTGCGGCGAAGACCGGGTCCAAACGCATTGCATCTCGAAGGGCTGTCAGAGGTGCATCGAGTGGAGGCGGCCGCCTTGCTTTGTAAGAGAATGGTCGATCCGTGTCTCATGTCCCCTCCTTTTTTTTTCTGGAACTTCCTTTAACTAAGAAATAGACAAGTCTTGGGATTTCTCGGGACTTGGACGCATGGTGGTCTCAAAGACAACAGAGCAGAACAAAACAGTCGGAAACGCATCCTAGGTTTTGTTCTGGTGGTTGAATCAACCCTCCAGAATCCAGAATCCCCTTGGATTCAGACTCCAAAACCAGAGCCTGCAGCCAGGGCATGCTCAAGTTCAAGGAGGACTCGAAGCTGCACTCCGAGTGGATGGAGATGTTCCTCGTCGGCCCGAAGCGGAGGGGGGGGTTCGACCCCTGGTGGGGGGGGGGGTGTCTGGTCCCAAATTCCAACATGGCCTAGGCGACGAGTTGGTGTGCTTGATGCTAATGAACTTGATATATCTCACATGGAGGCTCTGGCGGGGCAACTTGGCACACCAACTCATCCAAGTCGCACCTGAAGAGGAACTACCACGCGCCCTTCGGTCTTTTTCGCTGCTGTGTGTCTCCACCCTCCATTGAGGTGGTTAGAGACACGGTATTTCCCTTCCCTTCGGGCTCAGGAAGAGGGAATGCAAAGCCAAGTTGGCGGCCTTCGTCAAGGCGCGGAGCCGAAACAGAGCACTCCCTTCCCCGCGCGGCCGCGGCCGCCTCGGACGGGCGACGAAGCGCATGGTGGTTCGTTGTTGCGGGAATGAGGTGGGTGGTTCCCTCTTCGCCTGGAGCTCTCCAAACTCCAAGGAGAACCCGGGTTTTTGCTGGCATTTTTTTCTGTTTTCTCTTTGGCTGGGTTCGCACGTCAAGACTCGGGTCCTTTGGGGTAGTAACTGTGGTGGACGCCGAGTCTCGGACCTTTCGTCTTCTGAAGCTCGGACCTGACTTTACGACGGCCAGGAGCCAGGACCTTTCCAGTGGTAGGACACCGAATTGGAACCCGTGAAGCTTGACACCGGACTGGTCCGTCACCAGGTGCCACATGAAGCCGGTGGGGTTGAGGGGAGAAGACGTGGGAGAGAGGATGTACCGCGAATTGACCCGAGGAGAAGTGCGATTTGGATATTGATCAGGAGCGCCCGGGCGGCTCCGTTGGACAGATTAGCCACCAGACCGGATGGTGTGTGGCCCGAACAAGATGGTGGGCCCTCCTGGTCCAAAGAGCAAGCTGGAATTGAGTTGGAGACCCGAAGTAAATCAAGCGTGTCCATCAAGCGTTCGAATCCCTCTTTGGGGTGCAGACCAAAAGTGAAGAAACCTGCGCAAGCCTTTTTGGGGGTATTGCCAAGAGAGGTTGAGAGTCCTTACTTATGGGGCCCTGTAGTGCATATATGGGATAGGCTGTAGGCTATAGGGCCGTTCAACCTTTATAGATGGTTTCCTCACATCAGGTTGAGAACCCTGGGTGAAGCTTTGACTCCTCCAGGGGTTCTCCGAGGCTCAGGAGCACGGTTATTGGCGGCCACACAAAAGGTGCTCTCGATGGGTCCATGGATGGCCCTACCACAGTTTTGGGAGCTGCAAACCATGGGTATTGTTCCACAGATGGTCTTTTTATACCTCTTTTACATTGACACTTAAGGATCTTAAGGGACCTTCTGTGGCAAGGGAATGCCACTGCTTTGAGGGATGCGACACCCCAAGGATCCGATCTCTGATCTCCGCTTGGATCGGTCAAAAGGAGAGTCATGTGGACCCTATGATACAATTTGGCATCTCCCCTTCGAGACCTGTAGGGGCGCTGCAGGTCTCAAGGGTTCCAGTGGGGAGACCTTCCAAAAAGGTGGAGGAAAGCCTGGAAGTCCAGTGATGACTCTTCTTACTGCTGGATTCTGGCTACCATGGAGTAGTTCATGATGTTCATGAGTCAAAGCGGGAATTCTGGGAAAGGAACCACATCTCCTGCCCCCGGCAGGACGCTTTGATCGACATCCAGATCAAGCGAATCCACGAATACAAGCGCCAGCTGATGAACATCCTTTACGTGATCCACCGATATCAGGACAGTTTCTTTGGTGTTGGATGCGTCGTTTAGGGCATGGCATTGAGCTTTGATGGCGGGTCTTCGCAGTCTTAGGAGGTACGACGGTCGAGCCCCTTTGGGAAAGGAAAGACACGTTCTTGTTCTTTTGAGGAGGACACGTCCATCTTCCCTTTCGCCCCCGCCCAAAACGCGCGGGCACACCGTGGCGAGGGAAGCGGCGGTGGCGAGTCTATCCCTTCGAAAGCGGTGGTGAGAACCTCGAGCAGCTGAGAGCAGCTGTTCTCTGAAAGACTTTTTGCGACTTTGTGCAGGTTATACTTCATGACTAGTATAGCTGTATAGCTTCTTGTTACGTTCGGGCTCGATGGCCTCCACCGCGCGACGCGCTTCGTAGCTTCCTATTCATTCGTCAAGAAGAGAACGACCCGTCCATCGTCTTCCCAGTGTCCATCGATGTGATCGAACGAGCTGCAGGCCCTGTGTGTGTGACCGAAGCAGCCAGAGGATCAAGTTCGATGAGAAGATCTGTAGATCTGTACTAATCTGTACTTCCTTCGAGCAACTGAAGGTTGACATCTAACTACAGCTGATTTTTAAGACTAGTGTATCGACTGTTTTTCAATGACTGATGTTAAAGGAGCTGAGCTAGAGGGCACATTCAGCATGTTTTTCATTCCTGTACAGGACCTCTGAAACCCTCCAAGCTGAGTTGAAAGCACTGCTTTCTTCCAGACTCCTTTTTGCCCACCACCCAGAAGAAGCCCGAACTTCCCGGAACTCGAAGAAGCCAACCACTGCTCTTTCCATCCAGGAGCTCAAGAAGAAGTCCCCCGGAGAGCGGGAGAAGGCGCCAGAACTCAGAACTCGCCTGAACTCGCCTTTCTCCGACCCAGACACCCGCGGTTTTTCAGACACCCGTTTGAACGGACGGCGTCTTAGTTGCCACGCGCCGGCGTGGCGTGTGGAAGACGCCGTCGGATCGGGGGGGAGGTGGAAGGTCTCTTTCCAGTGGACTTATGACTCGTGGTGAAGAGGAGTCAGGCACCTCCCTCCTTCCCTTCTTTAGTCTTCTTTGTCCAGTTGATAGGGTTCTTCACTGTGCCATGAGCCACAGTGACTCATGTGATGGAACGTGTCACGTCCGTCTTTTCCGTTGCGTTTGGGCCATCAGCGCCATCAGTACCCTCTCTGAAGACCGGGTCGATGTGAATGGTACCAGGCACGAAAGGACCCGTGGTGTCTTTCTGGGGCCTTCGGAGAGGCGGATTGGTAGACTTACCTAGGAGGATTTGGTAACACAAAGCTTTTCGGGCAGTCTCCGGTGGTTGCTCTTCACGTCTTTTTGCTTCTATGATCTTCTATGTCTTTTACTTTGTTTTAAGGATGTACCACGTACACCATAAGATTATAGTAGACCTCAATAAACTGACCCGGACCACCCACCTGCTGTCTGCCAGACCCAGAAGAGGGTGGTCCTCATTGGTGGCAAGGCATGGGAAACCGTGGCTATGAACTGGAAGTGTCGTCAGACCTCTGTCTGCGGGAGCCCGGAGAAACGAGGTGAAGGATTCATTTCAGATCGTTGTCTGGAAGGTCTGATCCATACAGGTTTCCACGTTTGATCCATACCCAGGGAGTCCAGTCGACCATTTTTAAACATAGGTGAACACTTGGGTGGTGTAGTCTTTGGATTTCCACGTTTCATCCATAGTCCTGGCATGGAGTTGGGGGATTTGGACGAGTCCCAAAACAGCGCCTTCTTCGCTTCCTTGGATCCTCTTCGCTTCGGTGCGAGTCGTCTGGAGGGTACCGAAGTTGCAGACTGCTCGTCCCTTCTACCAATCTTTTTTTTCCACCACAAGCAAGCTTTTGGAGGCAAGGGTTCCACATGGTTTGGTCCATCCGTCAACACCAACAGGAGCATGAAAGCTGTTCAGAAGAGTTCATGAAAGTGAAGCTAGCATTTTCCACAGGTGATGCATACATTATGAACTTGTCTCGAAAGAAGATTTGGAGGTCATGATACGTGACCCCGGATGAGTCCCATTGCAGGTACCAGTGAATTGGTCACTCTTCTTCCGAACGTCCCCGACATAGCAACCACCTGGAAGAGAAGCCATAGACTTAGAAACTTGCGGGTTGCTGTGTGATCCGAACTCAGCTTGTGAGAAGGTCCAGACGTCTTTATCAGAGAAGGTTCAGACGCATGTTCTAGTCTTTATCAGATGGATGGCACACAGGGTGGGTGGCTGCACACCTTCCCCACCAGACTTCCAGAAGCGAAGGTCGAGGATTTCAGCAAGGTCAATGTGAGTTCATCAGGACCTGACTCTGCGAGGTCTCTATGTCCACAGCCTCTTAGTGCTTCTTCGGGGTGTCCCAAAAACCACCGGGGCGAGACCAGGGTCGGTGCCGACTGGTCCAGTGTGCCATTTGGGACCCTTTTGCACACTGGAACACCGCCGCCCAGACCGAGCCGCCCGAGACGCCTGGGCGGTATGGGGCGCAGGCGGCTTCGGCCTATGTGAATGCGAAGATCATCATCAAACTCATTAGCAATGTGGGGAAGGTCGGGTAGCGCGGTGCGGGTGACGTTCGTGATTGACGTTGGCATTCGTGGATCCCCAAAGCATCCAGCTTTGCAGAGGACAACGGCTTTTCACGGCTTCCTTTTTGGGGGTTGCATGCGAGGGGCGACAGGAAGGGCGAAAATCTGGACTTCGATGCTCCAATGGACACCGACCTTTTGAAACACAAGATCGGCTGATTGGAGCCTGCGAGAGGCGGGCTTCAATCCTCCCCAAGCATCCCTGGTACTGAGGCGGGCACCAGAAATCAGCCTTCGGTGCCGGGTGCCGGGTCGATGCTGAGCCATGGCGATGGATTCGTGATTCGTTCACCATACGTTCGATGCGGACGTGTGCCATCCCTGGAATGCACCACTCGCTCCTTTGTCGACGACGTCGATGCTCGAAGAAACCCATCTCCCCTCCGATACCGGCACTTCTTCCGCCGGTTGCGGTGCTTCTTGTGAGAGGTGATCAACAAGGATCCAGACACCAGCAAATATCTCAAGGTGGCCTTTGCCTCTTGGTGGACAAAGGGGGCGGACAAATCGATGCATGCACATGTTTTGGTCACTGTGTGTGGGGTAGGGGGGTATCAGTTGAAGGTTGTGAGAGGGGGGAGGCTTCAAGGATTCAAGGGTCTAGCGAGTCTAGCTCTTCGTCTTGGAGGATCAAGTTCAATCATGTGGGCAAAATCAAAGACTAGGAACAAGGACGCTTCTAGGGGCTCCTGGCCTTACTACTAGGAGCATTCTTGCTATATACTAGTAACAAGGGCATCGCTATTAGGAGCAATATTCTCATCTATAGAGTTTGCACCAATCTTGTCGGTGCCCCTGGTGCCACAAACAGAATCTGCTCCAAGAATACAGACAAGCCACATGGGTGGCTTGGTCAAAACAGGTCAAAACCCACAGGTCAAGGTCAAAAAAATCGGATTCTTCAATATCTTTTATGAAAGAATCCCTTCAACATCAACATCAACATCCAGCACCCGACTTCACACTGCATCAATGGTTCGACCTGTAACAGGCCCTTCCTACTTCTTTCCCATTTCGGAGAGCTTTTTCTGAGTCGGGTGCTGGATCAAGAGCTTTTCTTCACAGCGGCCTGCCACTCCCTGACCCTCGAACCTCGACTTCCTGCCGTTGGTGCCAGTCGCGCGCCGGCGCCGTTGAGGTGCCCAACTACTGCGTCTCCGCGGCGCAGGCGGGATCACGCTTCGCAGGGGATGGTGGATGTGCTCCTTCTTCTGTGGGGGGGATGAACCAAGAGGGGAGGAGGATCTTTGGGTGTTTGAGATAGGAAACACATTTGACCATATTTGACCTGGCTTGGAGGATGCTCCTCTTCGGGACTCCCAACTGGTGGTCTAGGCCCCGCATGGCCCAGCCGCTGCCCCAAAACCCAGGACGGCCGGCACCGCGCATCGCTGATTACTCACGCCCGGCCGGCTGGACGCCCTCTTGACCACGGTGCTTAAAAAACAAACCGTTTGGACCACGTGGACCCCAGTAGCGATGGCCTGGTTTCTGGGCACCTGTAGAGTCAGGTGCTGGTAGCGATGGCCTCCAACCGCAAGGTGATGATCCCGGCGTCGGACATCTCGGAGCACATCTCCACCGCAGGCGCCGAGTCGTGCGATGAGCTAGTCGTGCGACGCGTCAAGATTGGCGGTGGAAGCGGTGGAAGGCGGACGCGTTTTCATTGGTGGGTGGGCAGTTGGAGAGTTGCCGATGGGGATGCTGGGATGAGAATGATAGCTTTGGGGTGAAGAGTTTGGGACGGGGAGCCAACATGGACCATTTTTCATCTCCGCTCCTGCGGGGATCCGGTTTTGGTTCGCTCAAGTCCTTCTTCAGATGGCTCGGTGGGGCCTGTGCGGCTTGCAGTTCGATCTCTTTGGTGTTGGTAAGGGTCCACCCTTCCAAAGCATCGGCCACTTATATACACTGGTCCCAAGACTGGCACTCCTTCGCAAGACTTGTCTCCATGGGGCCGAAGGGGTCGTCGGGCTTCGTCTTCGTCGACTTGGACTTCCCTTCGGGGGCCCGCGTTCCGTGGGGGTGTCGTTGGGTGTTTGTCAAGATGCTGAGCGGAGAGCACTGGACAACCTCCTGGGGGCACTGAAAAGACGAAATAGCGGGGAGACGAACACAACACGGAGGTCGTTTTCGTTCGATCTGGACAGAGCTGCTCGAGCTGCTTGCACCCGAACGGTTCGGAGCTCCACGAGAGGTCCAACAAGACGTTTCAGGCGTTCGCGTAGGAGTCTGCTCGGAGAGTCTGCGAGTTGGAGACCCAGGTCAAACCCTTTTGGACCTAGATCTGACCTTTTTTGGATCCCCAAACCGGGATAGTTCGGTGATTCCGAGATAGAAAGAGCTTGCTCAGGCTGGAGAGAAACACACGCTGGGTTGCAGATTCCGAGATCGGGCGGGGGACGGGTCAAAGAGCGAGTCCCAGAGACCGGGGAAAGTGCGAAAGCCCTCCCAGTTTTGCCAGGCCACCGACTTCCCGTGTTTGGAGTGGCACCCTGTTGGGCCTATCCCTATGCCTTGACTGCTTCTTCTTCTTCTTCTTCTTCTCGCCCCCGGGGCCAAGAGGCACCGAAGCCTCCGGAACGTCCAACATGAAGTTCGTGATGAACGGCGGCCTCATCGCCCCTTTCTTAGCGTCCGACTGCCGATCCACCGGCGGGATCCACCACGGATCCACCGGGGATCGGGGGGGTGCGGCTCAGCGTGGAGGATCGGGATCGCCGCCCCCCCAAGCAGCAGGAAGATCCTCAAGTCTTGGGTTTGGGGTTGGGTAGTTTAGACAGGAAGATCCCTAACAGGATGGAATATCAGCTTTGTTTTCTTTTCCTTTTGTGGGCATGAGGACGGTGATTAACACTGGTTCCCACTGAGCTCGAGAAGGACGTTGGTTTCCATTCACTTCTTCTAGACTATATAGATCCTTCTAGACTGGACCAAAAGGTGCTCAGTTCCATCGGACGCTAAGACACCGAGAGCATTCAGGTCGGTACCATGGACGGCGCCAATATCGAGATCCGAGAGGAATGTGGCGCCTTGACCGGCAACGACATGCCCCAAACACGGCGGGGTTCTTTTGTAGATCCGTTTTGGGAGGTGCTCCTCCCAAGTGAGCGGAAGGAAGGAAGAAGAAGGAAGCAATTGAATGTATATGGTGTCAAACACCACCAGGAGTCATGTCCCCACTCTTGATGCCACGAACGTGGTTCACACGAAATCTATGGACTTCGTGTGCGACTTCATGTGCTGTTCTGCCGGCTAGCGGCGCAACGTCTCGCTCCAAGTGCTTTCACCGGGGTCCGGTCGTTGTGCCAGGATCGCTTCCGATCACTTCCATTGGATCCCTTGGTTGTATTTCGTACCCCCCCCCTTTACGACCAAGCGAAGTCAGCACGGATCCCTTGGGAGCGGCTTCCAGCGGATCGGCACCGGCACCGGTGTCTTCAGGTCGTCGGCGCCGGTCTCGGTCGACCGAGCTGCACCGGAGAAGGTCTTCCCCCTCCAAACCGGCCGAAGACGACTCGCGGAACACGATGGGACCGGACCAGGTGAAGATACGATGTTCATCTTCGGCTGCTTGGAGCATCAGGCACAGCATCGGGTGGTTTGTGGAGCGAAGTCTGAGAGTCGACGTTCCTGGATCTTCCCAGTGACCTTAGGCTTGTAAAAGGTCACAAACAGGGAGTCCAAAGTTCGGTCACTGGGAAGACGGGAAGACTCATCCTGGACGTTCGCTTCCTGGACCTCCAGCGGATCTTCCAGTCCTCCGCGCTCTCTTCTCTTCCCGCGCTCGACCTCGACCTCGCGCTGCAGGTGGCGGACATCGCGGCGAAGGCCAAGAGTGGGCACTATCCCATCGACTCGCGGCTGCAGGCGGTCTTCCAGGCGTCTGCCGCGCTCCGTGCGTGGGTCGGTCTGGGGTCCGAAGGTCAAGGTCCAACGAGGCGAAGGTCCAACGGGTCTTGAGGTGTCTTGTTGGGTCTGGCAAAAGAACCGGAAGGTCATTTGCTTCAAGTATATCTTCAATATCAGAATCACTGCTTAATTGAATAGCATTGTCTCAGTCAAGAAAACCAATAGCATAGTGTCATTCCTTGGCACTTAGACCTTCACACATCAGAAGCACAGCTCTTCAGTTCACCTTCAGTCCATTTCTCCGTTCCTCCGCCCTAGCGGTTCGGCTTCGGTTCGGTTCGACGTTCCTCAACGGACGGGGGGGGGTATTGGAGGTTTGATGGGATGCGGATGGGAGGAGTTTTTTTCAGACACTCGAAAACCCTCCCTGCACCTTCAAGGGGTGTGCTGGATCCCGGCAAAAAGGCCAGATAGTAGTTGGGCTGGGGCGAAACCAGCCAGGTGACCCCGGAATGAAGGTGCTGGTCCCTGCCGGGCTGAACGCTGCCTTCCGAAGGGACCATCGAGTTCTTCGTGGACTCCGCCCTGAAACTGGTCCCACGCCGCACCCGCATCGACTCCGCGGCGCCCCGGCCGCCGTAGCCGGCCGCCAGGCGATTCGCAACGGTGACTTCTCCCACGGGGAACCGGAGGCTCAGGCGGAGTTCTGCTCGTTGGTCGATCGGCTCTGCAACATCCAAGCGGCCGGAACTTGGGATGGTGCGGCGGCCGAGCGGGCGTGGAGGAGTGGAGCTGGACAGAACTGTCCGGAGCTGGCCCATACAGCCACCATACATGCATCCTGCATCCATATATGCCTGGATCCTTTCGGGCGCTGTAGAGCCTTTGGGACTCGTTTTTGGTGCAGAAAAAGCCATGAAAGGAACGAAAGGAACATGGACGAGGAGTCAGGAGGGAGCAACACATGTGACCGAATTCGATAAGGTAGATCGGAGAAACCCCAAGTAGGTGACAGCCCCAACCATGAGATCGTACCTTCTTTGTTGGCAGTGGCGCCCCCCAAAGTAGCTAGGAAACTCCATTGATGGCTTCGTAAGCTGGGACAGCCCTCTTGCCAGCAACTCTCCGAACAACAAAGGAAAGGGAAAGGACTTGGGAAGGGGGGGTTGAGGGCCAAACCACCCGCAGTGGCAGCTGTCAGATATTGCTGGATCGGCTTACAGGACACCTGCCTGGGAAAGGGGGGCAAAAAACGGAAAGGTTTTCTCTACCAGGACCCTCCTGTCGGGATGCCCGGGTAGTCCGGGAAGCCTTTAGGCCGGTAGTGTGGGGTAGTCCAGCCAGGACACCCCTGTCGGGATGCCCCAGGGTCCTTCTCTAAGTGGTTCTCCAACTCTCCTGCCGAGGTGATAAGTACCTGGTGATCTCGGATTTCCCCAGCTTCATCGACGCCCAGGCGGGCGACGCGAGGGACGCGAGGGACGTGAGGGACGCGTGATGACGTGTGGGACGCGAGTTGAGACGGCGCGAGTCGGGAGGAAATAGAACTTGTCTGGCCGTGACAGTTGCTTTTCTTCTTTTTTTTCCCATGAGGGGGCTGTTCTTCTTTTTTTAATGGCCGCATTGACTCAGGTGAGTTCTCGTTTTGAAGGACAAATCATCTGGAATGTCTGCTTTTGAGCTGTTTTTCTATTTCTTGGAATTTCTGCTTTCTAGGCGAATCTTGTGTATAGTTGGAAGATCCAGATCTGCACACGACACAAGCGTGTTGAACGGAGTGTGCGATCCTCTCATCGCAAACATTGGGATGTGCTGATGTAGACAGGTGGTGCCCCTAGGGCTCCAAATACCATCTGACCAGGCAAGGTACAGTGTCGGAGGGTCTGAGTACCTTCTCACAAGGTATGGGGAGCTTTTTTGGGATGTAGAGCCATATCATTCTTTTTGTAATTGGGGTCAATGAGTCCTCTGCTGCTTCAAGTGCATGTGTAGAATCCACAAGGCCCAGACAGTGATCAGCTCCAACGAAAAGACCAACACACCCCTGCGATGGATACAGTCCAACTATGTCCAACCTCCATCTACTTTCCGAACACAATTTCGCACCACCATGGCTCCACCTCCCCCATTCCTCGAACACCCCGCCCCTTTTTCCAACCCTCCGAGCGGCCCGGCGTCGCGCCGCTGTCGCTTCCTCCCGCTGTTGGCTCCGCCTGTCCGGTCGCCCGTCCTTCCCGCTGCTCCGAGCTCGGCAGGCGCGGGTGGATGCCACTTACGCGGACAAGGCCAAGTGGTGTAAGCTGAGCATCCAGGCGTGGTCATGCGAGCGGAACACCCTGGGGGACCTGCTGTGGACTCTTGGCGCCCAAGGGTAGGACAAGGGGGGGAAGGTTGTTTTTGTTTTTTTTCCGATAGGAGCCGTGGCCCAGCATGGGATTCAACAGCCATTTTGGGGCTATTTCGTGAGCCATTTTGGTGCTCTTTGAAGGGTACACCTGTACAAGCCACGTGGAGATGGAAAGATCTGGCTAACCTAACCTAACCATCATCCACTGGGCCATGGCAATGGGATATACCTGGCTGGATGTTTGATGTTTGGAGAGTTGCTGGCAGTCCTTGGATGGGGAGATCTTTCGTTTTGAAACAGTTCATCACTTCGCAAGATCGCAGCACTTGACGTGAGTGGGGGTGGGCTCCACCTCATGGAATTGAACATCTAAGAGGCCCCAATTCCAGAGAGTCCCTCACTTTCCCTTTTTGAGTCCTGTTCCGACCTCTCGACCATCATCGGAGCCTTTCCTACTGCGGAAGGAATGGAACTCCCCTGCAGGTCTGGAACTGACCTCATGATGTACTGGAGTTGATACAAAAAGACGACCCGCACCACCCAGGAGACACACGCGTGGTGACCTTGGATGGACAAGACCTCGGTCTCATGGGGCGTCGAACCAAACCACCTCGGTCTCAGGCTGGTGCTGGTACTTAGAATTTCAGGACCTGGTCAGACCGTTGGGTCAGACGTCCGATCGGGATGGATCGAGGCGGCCGACGGCTACGTCGCCGCCGCTCGTGGCGACGGCGTTGCTCTCTGCGTCCAGTCTTGGCCAGGCGGCCTCGAGCATGGCCAAGTTCTCCACCGATCGCACCATCAAGGACGCCGGCACCGCTGACGGAGCCGTTGTGGTCCTGGTCTTGGCACCAGTCCACGGACCGGCCCCCAGAAAGACCGTGGAAGGTGGGGCCGTTTTGGGGCGCTGCCCTTTGTGACTTCGGGGGGGCACCGTGGTGGAACGGCCGATCACGTCTCGGCCCATCGGCGCGGTGTGGGGTGTGGTTTTCGGCCAGACGGCCGATCACGCCTCGGTGGGTGGTTCATGCGACGTATCTCGGCGCCTCCGCAGGAGTATGCCGAAGTGATTTGGGGGGTGAAGCCCGCGGTGAGGCCCTTGGAGGACCGGCCACTGGGAACGCAACGGTGTGGGGGGGGGGGGGGGGGGGGGGAGGGGGGGGGGAGGTGGAATTGACTGGGGGTGTGGGCTTTTGGAAGTTCCTTGGAGCTGAAGATGACGCATTTTCTCAAGTCGGATGGCGGATCTGATGTTGGGGAGTGCTGTGGCTTCTAGCAAAGCTACAAAGAACCAGCAAAGCTGTAGAACCTAAAGGAAATTCCGGGTTTCTCAGATCCGGCACGTGTGATGTTGTAGACCAACCAGCCACCCTGTCACTTGGCCAAGTCGATGCTTTTTGCGCTCATTTGGCCGGCTGAGGTAGATATTTTCCAGAACTATTTTCGGGCGCAGCTTTGTGTGAGGAGCTCCGCCGTTGCGCCCCAGCGGGGGCTGTTTCAAAGGATGCCCATCACCCGTTCGCGTTCAGCTCTCGTTCCTTCGACGAGAACTCCATGTTGGCAGCTTTGACGTCCCAACTTCTGATCCTTCACACTGATCTTCGTACACCTGTCTGAGCGGGTCGGGAAAGCACCCAAGGTACACGGCCGGGTAGTCTACTAGTCTCGACGTGGTTTTTGCCGGTGTTCGACCGAGACGACCTGGCAGAACCTGGATCTTCCAATGATGCACATACACAACTCTGCCGGGTTTTTCCATGGTTTTGTGTGTTTTTTGGATGAAACATGCGGATCTGTTGCATCGTTGCAAGATCCGGGCATATTTACTTCGCAAGCTCATTGACTTCGCGCCACCTCCTCGTTACCCTTTCGTGCCATGGCTTTGTAAGTGACCATGCCCTCGACTCCGGCATCCGAAAAAACAGAGGTTAACATAATGACAAGACTTCCATTGCCAACCTTGTAGTGCTTCGTCTTCATGTAGTGCTTCGTCCCCCGCTACAACGAACAAATTCTGAAACCTGGATGAGATGGGGTAAGACTTGCCTGGGAAGTATATGTACATCTAGGGGGGGTGTCCCAGTAGAACGGTAACAGAGTCGGCAAAAGAGAACAAAAGCAAAACAATGTTTGAGATGGATGTTGGCCTGCAACCCAACCATAATCATCCACTGGGCCCTGGCAACTGTTCCTTTTTTCTTGTTCTGCCACTGGCGAGGTGAACCCCACATAAGGCCAGGAGGTCCGGCGGTCCGTAGCATCCGGATGCATCCAGACTTGTGGCGGAGGGGAGCTGCGTTCGGGGACATGCCATAATCATCCGCTTCCAGGCCGCATTGAGAGTGGTCTGTGGTTGCAGGTCCCATCATTCACTGAAACCGGGTCATGGGATACACCCCCATACACTTGGATCTTCCAACTTTCGTCGGTCAAACCAATTCAGTTTGGCAGACCACTCGGGACCGTGCCTCCGGTGTGGCCTCGGTTTCGTCTGCCAACAAAAAGACATTCTTTCAATTCCAGCCTCCCTCCCACCTCTTTAACTCTCTCTAACTTTTTTTCTTTAATCTATATACAGATACAATCAACACCATTTAGTTTTACCTCTGAACGCGCTGGTGGGCCTCTATGAATGCCAAGTTTCCAGGCCTAGCAAGCCCCCTTTCTGCACGCGTTTCAGCAGGGCGCGCTCGCCCTGCTGCACGTGCAAAAGCCGGATTTCGTTTTGGATGTGGTCCGAGCGATGGACCATCTTCTGTTACAGCCATCGCAGGCTGAACATGTGTTTTGGACAGCGAAGAGTTTCTTGTGGTGAGTATGTAGTCTCGTGGAATTGCATGGCATCGCCGTGCTATTGTTTCATATATAGTTCTCATTTCCATTCAGTCTTTTCCTTGCGATATGCGATGGTCACAGCTTGCAGATCTCTTGATTTACATGTCCCGATTGTTTCCGGGGCTTCGGTTCATTGGCATCCCGCGTCGAGAGGCAGGACGGTGTGAGATATATTTTTCCCAAGAAGACGAGTTGGTGAATCAGCACGATGCACCACCTGTTGCTCTTTTTTGTTCAATTGAACACTTGGTTTTCGTCCATCTGAAAACCCGCAAGGAGAGGTCTGCCCCGCAACCTGTAATTGCACAATCTTCTTCTTTACCCCAAAGACGAACCAGAAACAAACAACATGGCACCGGTCAAACAAGCTGGACTCTTGGAAACAACCTCACTACTATAAGATTCACCGACTGTTTGCACCAACAAGTGTGGATGTTTTACATTCTCTTTCCCGAGTTGGTCGCAGGGATTTGGAATTCAACGAGGGCCTACTGAGGACGAACTTCTCAAAGACTGAACTTCACAAACCTCTTTGCCCTAAAGCCATGCAAAGAAGGTGAAACACGGAACTGGGTGGCTGTCGGAGTTTATCAGATCACTCAGAAAGCAAGCCCAAGTGATTTCTTGTGTTGTTGACAGACATCAATTGACCAGATATGTCCAATGAAGAATCATGGTTGATGTTCTCCCACACTATCCGGATGCTCTCGACGTGCCGATTTGGACCGCATGGATTATGTTGTCTTCGTGCTGAGAGGAGACCAGCAGCGGATATGGCGGTTTCTGGACAGCTCTTCGCGCGGGGGAAAGAAGTGCTGCTCTTGAATGCGCGTGATGAAAGCAGTGCCTTCTTTCTGTTTGGTACTCCTGATGCCATGATGAACATGAGATGACGATTGTGATGAATTGGTCTGACAGCCAGGGTAGGGGTGCCTCTAATTTCTCTGATGTTTTATTGCTTTTCGGGGTCTTTGTGCTGCACTCTTCCTGATAGAGTTGTTCAAGATTGGAATGTATTTGACAAATAGCATAGCACACAGAAGGTCTAGTGTAAAGATGTTTAAAGAGCATTCTCACTTTTTCTTGTCTTCACGGCCTATCCCTTTAGTCACTGCCATCGCTTCTTGTTCTACCAGAAACATAGGTCGGGGTTGAATGCGCTTCTTCCTGACAGTTTTCACCGGGAAACCATGGGAAACGACGGGGAAGACGGGAAGCACCACCAGGACGCTAGGCCGCGAAAGCGACCGTCCGACCAGCCCGCCTGGCTCGACGACTCTGGCGGAACTTGTGACGGATTCTTGGTAGGTCACGACGGCATCACCCCTCCAAAGGCGAGCGACCTTCCAACGACGCCGACCCGAGGGCGCGATGCCTGGTGTGGACCATGGTTTCCAAGGGGGTTGCTGTGAGACATTCTTGGCCCACCATAGGTCTTTAAGGATTTGATACTTGGACGGTTCATGGGCTTTACGGTTCTTACATTAGCCTGGTGAATGATTTTGGAACTGATCTTTGAAGGCTAGGGTATTTTGTGGGCCCCTCTGGATCCATTCCCATATTCCCTACTAAGCACCAGTCAGTCATTGTCCCACATCATCTAGTGAATCCCCCTTTCCAGGGAGGATTGGAGCTGTTGTCGCTTCGGAGATCTGCCACCGTGGGCCAGGTGGCACACGAGAGGCGTCGTTTTCGGTGTCGGACCTGGGAGACAGGAACGGTGACGGCATTTGGTGGTGTAGACTCTTGGAAGAATCAAAAGTTCAAGCCTGAAGGGGTTTTGCAATCCCAATCTTGTTTTTTCCATCAATAGTCTACATTGGCGCTCAGGAATTGAACACGTGCAGATGGTGAAATTTGGCTAAGCTTCAACCAAAGCCACAGAGAATAATCTAATTTGTCGTTCCTTGCGGTTGCCATCAACGTCATTGTTGATTGAACAGGGACTCTAACCATCAGATCATCTTGGTTTGCTCCCAGCTGCTGGGAGTCATTCAATCACAGCCCTTGTCACTCGGATGGAAGCCTTTCTTCGCCGAGGGAGACTGAGAACTGACACCGTGACCTCAGACGCGGCGAGCTATCTCACTTATAGCGGGTTGGCTTGGACTGCTTAGACCTTTGAATTTCGGCCATTTCTGGACCAATTACAGGGACTCTTATCTTGGGGCCTCCCCTGCCGCCCCATTTCTTGCACCAGACCCCCTGTCTTTGGGCCGCTGCACTTGGTGGTCGAACGGCCAGATCAGCAGAATCATGGTGGGCTTTGCTTCCTGGCGAGAGGGCCCAGAGGGTGCAGGAGATCCTTTGGAGCGAGTTGAAGTGCTGCTGCTGCTGCACGCTTGGTGGGGGCACAGCCTTGCCAGCGATGTCTTTGATGGAAGAGCCCTGATGTCCTCGAAACAATGCAGTGGTTTTTCTGGTCATGTAGGCCCAGCTGCACCGCCACGCAACTGATTGAAGTGACTTGACCCCCCTGCAAGATCTTCTCTTTTTAATGTTAATTCACATGTCAACATTCATGTGACAATTCAACATGTCACCTGATACAGCCCATGCCCACGCAAGTTCAAGCATTTTTCAAAGACATTCAAATACCGGGTTCTGCGACCATGGCAGATCCTGTGAGTCAGCTTGCTGCGCGAATTCCGCGGCACGGCGTTCCAAAACTCTGCACCTGGGTGTCCAGGCCCCCCACAATTCCAGCGAAGCAGTCCCTGGGTGTTCAGGGTCCCCATCTCCGGATTCGCTTTCGCCTCATCCACCCCAGGCTTGGCGCAACCTTTGGGACCCGCGGGTCGCGGTCGCGCCGTGGTTGGTGGCCGGGACGTCCGCCCGGGTCGCGACGGTCGGGTGAGGATCGCTTCCAGCACCCGACTCTACAGGTGCGCCACCTGGTGACAGGTGCCCAGAAACCACCTGTTAGGGTCTCCAAACAGCCTGGCCAGGAGGGTGCTGGTTTGGGATCTCTGACTTTGAATCGAATTTTCTCATATGTTCTCCCTCTCGAATGCAGTTCGAGTAGCAATCTTGGTGTTGAACCGATGTGGGTGATGTCTATCGAAAGGAATCATGGGTCGGTCACTTTCAACGTGATGGGCTTGCAGGGTGGCATTGTTAGTTTTGAAACCAGGCGGCACTTGGCAACAAAGCACTCGAAGTACTCCAGGTGGCCATCTTCCCTCATAACCACTTGGCGACGTCACCCAACAGGCGCCTTCGCCTTTCGCAGGAGATGGGGCGCGGGCAACGCTGTGTGGAGATGTGGCGGGTCGCGCAACGACAAGGGGCTCAGCAGGCGCGCCACGACGCGGCGCGCAACGACCTGCGGAGGACTCGCTTCGTGGGGGGGATTGGGGTTCGGTCTCAGCCGAAGGTCTGGAACGTTGGCCGTGGCAGCTGTCAAACACAAGGGCCCGGGGTTGACGGCGCGAATGAACACGCATGGATGTACCAGGGGATTCAACCTACTATAGCTTTTGGGGGTTTAGTCGGGGTTTTAGGGCATTTGGCCTTGGCCTTGACCCAATTTTGACACCCACAAGCGAGAGAGTGGGACCACTTGTGACAAGGTGTTGACCGCCCGTAACAAAGCCAAGCAACCCCAGGCCAGTGATCACCGGTGTGGTCTTCACCAGTACTAGACGTGGATAGGTGTGGTCGGTCAAGAGAAGGTGTCATCACATCCCGCACTTTCTTTGGCCGACCTGCTTCGCCGGTGGTGCGCAGCTTTTTCGCGTTTTTAGTTGGACCGCCAGACTTCGCGAGACTGCGCGAGACCGCTGGCCAGGTGCTCATATGTCATGTGGCACGGAGATCCCATTTGCTGGCCGGCGGGCAGTGTGTGGGATGGTGTTCGAAATGTGTCAAAGAATGCCTATAGCATGTATTTTTTCGGTACTCCTCTCAGTGAAGGGGTGTGTGCACGGTCGACCTTCAAGTTTTGATTGGGTGATTGGTTTTCAGAGGCTCGACCCTTCCCTTCATTTCCGCAACCTTCCGGACCGGATCTGTGCAGGTCCTCTCCCCCTCCCAGTCGAGACGTACGTCTCTCGACGCACCGTCGGCCGGTGTTGCTGTGGGAGGGTCGACTGTCGACGGTTTTCAGAGCGGAAGCGCCATCCACTTGTTCCACTCTTTCAGAGTGGGAGAAGAGTGGATGGTCCGAGAAGGAGACCGGTTTTCCTCGAAGCTCGTGCCTTCGTGCCGTTCCGGAGTGACTGACCGGGGTGACCCCCCGAAGAAGGGGGAGTGGGAGACACCCCGATCCATCCCATGCTTCACTCCGACATCTCATGGACCTGGTGGTGTGAAGATCTGAAGGGCAAGTGACCGGGGCACCACCTTTTGATCCGTTGGCTAGACCTGAGCCGTGGCGTTTGGCTGGAGCGAGAAGTGATCCAAGAAAGAAAAGCCACCGATGGATAGGAGTTCGGATCACCTTGCAGACCTCTTTTGGGAGGGATTGGGGGTGCCACCCCGAATTCATCTCTGAATTGTCGGGGGTTGGATGGCTGGATAGATGTTGGGTCGGGGGCATGAACTGGGCCTTTGGGGTTGGTTCCACAGCGGATTTGGAGGGTCCAGGTATGGGCTGGTCCTTGTGAACAGGCGCAGAAGCTGCTGCTTTCGCCCCTCTATGCCAGTCACTTTGACCAAGAAGGACACCGTATGCAGACGATTCCCAGCACCGCTCCTGTCAGGCGCAGCGTGCGGTGCTCCTGTGGTGGCACGTGACCATGGAATCGTTCCAGGATCGGCAGAGGCGCTGTCACCGCCGAGGTTCCGGTGGCCACTAAACTGAAGAAGGACTGAACGTCCATGAGGCGACTGAAAACCCCACGAAACAGTAGGTAGGTCAACATGGTCCACCAAGGTACATCCCCCGGACTCATACCTTGGTTGACCTATTCCGGCGGTCGACTCGTTGGCGAGTCTCCATCCGACCGCTTCCCAGGCTGGTCCTTCACCGTTTTCTGGTGAGTCTCCGCTGTACACACAACCCCTACACCAAACAGATGAGCTCTCTACGTGAAACCGAGGCTTTCCGCGTTCGTGCGCGACATCTGCCATTTGGCAGTGCCAGTAGCCAATGCATCGATCCTTCGGCAGCAGGTATCAAAAAAGTGGACGCTCGGAGCCCATCATCGATGTGGAGGTGTATCAAGTCCCAATTGATGCCACCCCAGCTACATGGTGGACCAGGGCTTCAGGCCAAGACTGTGGGGTTGGTTCGTGAACCGCCCCGTCTCATGGATGCTATAGATCTCCAAGAGCAAGGCTTGATCCCGTTGGTGTGAGTCCTGTCACCTCCATTTTGTTTTGGGGGGGGGACCTCCCGTTTCACCTGGCATCGACCAACCTCACAGCGAACACCGGGACCGGCCACCCTTTTGACCGGTTCAGGGCACGTTTCACCCACACCGGGCCCCACGCCCCGTGTGGTTCACGGTGAGTGATCGACCTGCGCGACAGAACCCACGGGCGCGCAGCTTCGGAGGTGTCGGTGGGATCACCTGCTTTGCTTGAAGTGTCTGCAGGCCGATTCCGGCGTCGCCGCGTCCGCCGGACCGGACGCCGGACGGATCGTGACCGGGAGAAGCCGGACTGGGCGTCGAAAAAAAGGGATGGAAAAGACGGTCGACTCGTGGATGTGTTTGGTGTTTGTTCTTCATGCAGCCACCCCTCCCCCCCAAAAAAAGACATTAGCGCAGATGTCTAGGGGGAACATGTGGACGATGTCTTTTTGGGGGGTTTGGGTCCGGGCACAGCTGTCATTCAACTACCGTGAACAGCTGCTTGGACATCATGTCCAGTCGACCGTTTTAAGCATGGTCTATTGGTCTATTGGCCGGTGATGTGAGTTTAGGAATTTCCTTTTGAGTGCCCAACAAAGGTGAAATTGAACCAAAGTCACTGGGTGTCATCGCTGGAGTCCCATTCGCTTCAGGTGTTCGCGGGGTCCGGCCACACGGTCAATCGGCGGGGTTTCAGCGTGACGGGATGTGTCATCGAAAACACCGGCGTGAGATTCCAGTGGCATCAAGGACGTTGTTTTTGTTTAAACAAAGCAATCGCATTCGTTCGCGTGATTTTAACAGTTTTTAGTGGGCGTGTGTTGGAGGTTGTTTCAGAATGTCTAATAAACTTTCCGCAAAACAAGAAAGATCAAGTAGAAGTTCAAGCCCCATGGTAAGGGCTTCCCCTCATCAGCTTCAACGCGCATGTGATCACATCACCTGTGTTGTTGCCAAGAGGTATGGTCGGACGTGCGGCAACATGGGAACTTCCCGAACGTGTATTTAGGCATTTCTGGAATACTGAGTCATAATATAGGTTTTGTGTGGCCCCATGAGTGTCGGCTGTTGGAGAAGAGTGAGATCCATGTTTCTGGAGGGTTTTGTTGACCTGCTGTGTCCAAGCATCTGGTGGTGCTGGTGCTGTGTCCAAGCATCTGGTGCTGCTGTTATTCCATCCCATTCGATGGCAAGGCCATCAGCCATCACAAAGAAAAAACTGGTGAAGACACCGTTTTCTTCCGAACTTCAAGACTCTTGGGGGGAGAGAGAGCTTTCGGGGACCGGGATCCCAAAACAGAGGCCTGGCCCGGCATGGCCCGGCATGGCCCTCCCGGCGTACCCTTCGTGGGGGAATTTCCGGATCAGATTCGACTTCGCCGGATCAGCGTCTGGGATCAGATTCCATTCGGCCGGATCAGCGTCGTAGGATCAGATTCTAGCGGGACGGTCGGGATGGTTGGGATGGTCGGGACGGTCGGGATGGTCGTTATAGCCGGTGCGCAGCCAGTTAGCAACAACAGTTCGAATAGTTTATACTCTACCTCGCCGAATCAGCGTTATAGTTAGGGATCAGCGTCAACGATATAGGATCCTTGGTCGGGATGGTCGGGATGGTGCTGCGCGCGCGCCCGTCGAGTCTACGATTCCGATCTGACCAAAAAGATTCCGATCCAACGAATCCGATCCGAACAACACCCGCGTTCGTGGTCTCGTCGCTCTCCGCCCTTCCGGAGTCGAATTCTTCCGCCGTGGGGGGGGGGGTTTCGGCTCGGAGAAGGACGAGAAGGGCCCAATGCACCAAGGAGGGGGAAGAGCTATGCGAAGTGGGAGCCACGGAGTAAACGAGGCTAGGCCATCCAGAGGCTAGGGAAGCCCATGAGGTCTACCTATGAGGGGTCCCGTCCCTGAAAGAACCGAGTGGAAGCACCAACAGGAGGTTCCTGAAGCCAAGACTCTGCACTGCTCCTGTTCTTCAATCACAGACTTGGAGGAAGGTCAGGATTCTTCGGTCGATCTGCAAAGTGCCGATCATGGCCCACGTGGCTGGTGGTCTCACAACTCACTCTGAGATACGTGGGTTTATGCAACTGGTCCATGGTATTGTTTGGGGCAAGCTTTAAGTATCAGATCGCTGAATCATGGGTTCTTGAAATGGCCGAAGATTGGGCGCATCCTTGCAGAAGAAGATTGGTATCTAGATTGGTCGCATCATCTTTAAAACGCACTGATGTGCGGAGTTCTGTCCACATGGAGCCATGGCAGAGCCGCAGCCGGCACAGCAGCAACCCGCTCAGGGGCAGGCGGAGGACGGGCGGTTGAGGGGCACCGAAGTCAAGGACATTCCTTGCAGTTTGGGTCATCTAAAGACCGTTTGAAGAATAGTTTTGGACTCCCAGGGGAAACATTCAGTGTGGCTTCTCCCGCTCAACACAAGCGAAGGAGCTCTCGAATGCTGAGGCTTTCGAATCTGGTGTAACCTGGGGATGTTTGGACGTTGACCGTCGTGTCGTGTCGCGATGGGTCTGTTCTTTCTGCCAACCGGGTGTCAACTCTCCCCCAAGCTTGGCGCTGAGAATGGCTCCCTGAAAGGGAGAGTTTCATGGGAAAATTGGCAGAATGAATCATTCAAACTCTCAACCCAACTCTCCACGTCTTCCCTTTGGATCCCGGTTTCAGACGCTGAGCCGGTACGAACCGCGTCTAGCCGCCGCCGGCGGTTTTGGCGCCCCCCCGACGGCACGCGGCAGACCAGGAGGATCGGGGGCCCACGATCTTGCAGCGGCTCCTCAATGCGCCTGGGGCGGTTTTTCGTTCGTTGGCGTCCTCTCTTTTGCCCCCCCAATTAAGAGGGCGTTGGGGCTACCAGTAGTTGCCAAAGGGGATGCCGAACGATTGGAGGAAGTCGGGATGCCCCTGTCACATCCACTCACTGGATGAGACCAAACAACACCCCGAGCTTTGTGACCCCGGGTTTTATGAATATAGTTCAATTCTGTTTGGTTCGGACAGCATCGGTCTGGAGAGTTTAGGGGCCCATTTTTGGGCCTTGGAGTTCGCGTCAAGGAGGACTAGTTGAGTTGATGAAGGCTCATTCAGCTGTCCCAGTCATCTCTTTCTCACCAGACTCTTGGTCCGGTTCCATTGATACTGCCACTGGTGAAAAGGAGTCCCACAATTTACACCATCTTCAAGTGTTTGTTTTGGAGGGATAAGCGAAATTCCCATGTTTTTGAAGCCCTTGTACCTGTGGCACACAGTCCCTGGCGCGGCAACGCGATCGGCGCCAACGCGATCGGCGACCCTTCGACGCGACCGCGGAGGGGGCGACCGAGCGGAGGTCGGGAAGCGCTGCCTGGGGCAATTCGCCAAGTCCTCGCCGCCCGAGCCCAACCCCGAGGCACCGGCGGTGACGGGATTCCGGGCTGTGGCCGATGACTCATCCAGCAACTTCCATTTGGCCAAAAATCAGACATCTCCAAGACTCCAAGTGCCAAGTAACTCCAAGATGGACTGACTCAAGACTCGTTACTCACATGGACTGACTCACTCTCTTCCATGGGTTTCCGTTCTGCCGTGGCGCCGCGGCTTGCCGTGCCCCTACCGAAGCGGTCCGTCTTCCTCAATCGCTGAACCCGGGCGTTCGTGAGGTTGGGCACCCCGTGCGGGTGCAGTACCGCGGGTTCGCGCATTGGAAGTGCTAGTGACCTGTGCTAGGTGCTGTTTTTCTTTTTTTTGGTCTGTGTGACTTTTCCTTGGTCTAGGAGACTTCCAGACCACCTGAATTTTGAGTGGGGCCTGCCGTTGTGCTCGTCTAGGTGAACGCCTATCTGCAGTCCATTAGCATTCAGCAGAGGCATTTGTGCCTTGCCAAGCGCCAGAAGACTCCAGCGGGTGTTCAATAACCGTACAGACACGAAGCTGTTTTCACCGGTTTTCACCTCTTTTGATTGGAAGTCAGACTTTGCAGGATCCCTACCTTACCATGGGCCATTTGCACTCTTGACTGGTTGGTCAACGCGCGGATCTGTTTTATCTTTTTTCTCCGTGGCACCTGTATGAACGAAAGCACCTACTCATGAACCTGGTTTTGCTTAAGGTGATCTGTATTTACCCTATGGTCTAGATGGGTCAATCTTCACTGGAAGATGTTTGTCATCTTTCTTCCCAGGAAGATCGCGCAGCAGATCCCACATGCAGGTCGTTTGCGCAGGTCGTTGGACCGGTGAAGATCGGTCGTCTCGATCGCCGCCCTTGCGGCCTTTTTTGCGGGCGGACGTCGGTCGACAGGACCACCAAAGGCCGAGGACCTGGTTGCTTAGGGTGATTCTTATTTACCCTACTGGTGGCGGAAGGATTCTTTTAGTTTTTTTTTGACCCGTTCCGCCAGTTCGGCAAGAGACAGGGCTCACCTGCACTGGCGAGCCGCCTGCATCTGAGGCTGAAGATTTACAATGTCTTCCATGCCTTAAAGGACCTCGAGGACCGAAATGTGCGACCAAACCACCAGGGCGATCGCTCGCCTGGTACCTACCGTCTCTCTCTCTCTCTTTTTTGAAGAAGGCGAGAGATGATGATCGGAGCCACCCAATTTCTTCTACGAGAGGTGAAATATCGTGGTCTTAAAGGACCTGTAATCGGGGGTACCTCTGGGATAGTCTGCAGGGTCCTTCAACCTTTGCTGGTGATTTTCAGTGACCCTCAAATGTCTTGAATCTCTCGAGTCGTACTCAGAAGGTTCTCCAGGGCAGGCAAAGAACTCTGGTCGATCCTGCAAAGTCCACTCCAGGAGGACGATTCCTTCTACACAGCGGTCTACACCGTCAACTCTGAGGCGGCCTTCGTTCGTTTTGCTTTCTTCGAATGGGGGGAGCGAGCATGAGATGGAAGCATGGGCATCTTCTTCTTCTTCTTCTTCTTTCCGTTTTTTTCGTCTTCTATAGGTTAGCACGCACGTTCTGGGCCTGATGAAGGGTCCGTTTCTTTTTTTTTCATGGATCGTGCAGTAGGACACATCGAAGATCACCCTCCACTGTGCCTGGACCGAACCGAACGTCGGTCTCGTGCTTGGGGGTTGGAACGGGTTGGTTTCGGTCTCCGAATGGCGCCGGTGTGCAGCTTGGATGCTGAAACGGGGGAGGGGTCCCCCCCCCCACTGACCAGATCAGCCGGGAGAACATCATCGGTTGCAGCCTCAGAGTTGGCTCCCAAAGCTTTTTGCATCCAGCCACTATCAACGGAGCGTGGTTCCCAGAAGTGAATGTGGAATTCCGCCCACCACCCGCTCAAACCAACCACATCCATCTTGTGTGGATTTCACCAGGTTTCACCTGGTGCAAACACCTGCTGACCTGGTTCTGCAGGTGTTCCTCACGGGTTCTGGTCGCCTCAAACAAAACAGAGAGCGTCCTGGTGACCACTTCTGCGCTCCTCGGGTTCTGGTCTTCTGGTCGTTCGGAGCCACAGGTGCTGCCGGTGCTGATCGAGGATCGCCGGAAGTGGGTCTTGAAGTTGCTCCGCTGCATCTTGTGGCTTGGAACGGAGAACGTTGGAGTGGAAAATCCTGGAAGTGGAATGTATAGCTAAGTCGCTGAACAAAGGAATGGCCCCTTTTTGGGGAGTTCTTTTCTTTTGTTGTGAGAGAATGATGAGGGAATGATGAAGGAATGAGAGATCTGACGCCGACACATTGAGGAATAAGCCTCTTCCAAGTCCATCACTAAGAAGTTGGTAGGCCTGGTCATGGCCTCATGGGGCGTTCACTGGAGTGGAGGTCTATAGGCACGAAGGTCTAAAGGCATGGATGTGCTCACAGGGTCCGGATCCGGAAAAGCCGAGCTACGAGGTGGAACCGAAGCTGGATGAATCCTCTTTGGGATCAATGGTTCCCCCGGTTCCGTACGCGCCATGCGCCACTTTTCCTGGCGGCAATGCCGACTTCGAGGGCGGTTGGTCAAGCAACCTCCCCTCCAACTCGCGAGCGGTGTCGAAACCCGATAGAAGCCACGAACCCGAAGGAACACAGGTCTAACCCCCCTGACCCCCAGCCTATAAAGAGGAACCCTTCTGGATTTAAACCCTGTTTTAATGGTCTGAATCCCAACCAGGGTTGTTGCTAAGTAAGGTAGCAGGTAGCAGGTGCTGAGAATCACAGGTCATTCCATGTTACACGACAGGTCCCAAGGTCCCTTTTCCCATGTTCGGTCTGGTCGAAAGGCGCCAAGGGGCCTGAACCCGGCCGACCGGCGCTCCGCCGACCTCCAAGCTCGCCCAGGAAGCTGGGCGACTGTGAGGAGGAGGCCACGTGGGACAAGTTCCTCTGGGTCCCTTGGGCGCGAGCGAGCGACACGCAACAAGCTGCGGGCCACCCACACGCTCTGTTTCGCTCGCACGGAGGTTTTCTGGGGAGGTCGGTCCCAGGGCGATCATGGGGCGGTCCGAACACCCCCGGTGTTTCAGGTCGAAGTTCAGATCGAAAACAGCGTCACAGTCTTCGCTTCGCCTCGGTGTGATCTGCACTCTCGACACCACTCCGCGGGGGATCGAAGACAACACGACCCTCACACCACTTGGAGGGCGCAAGAGGGAACAACGACATGTTTGGATGACCACAGGGGTTTCAAAACGGAGATTTTTCGGATGCTCAGAAACGGATGATTTTCGGGTGTGCCATCCACTGTTTGGCAAGGGGTGTGTGATGTTCGATCCTTTTGCTTGGTGTGATCGGTCAGCTTGCTCTCCAAACGCCAAGCAGACTAAAAACCACAAGCGCCGGGTTCACATCGGCTAGATGCGATGCTTCGTTCTTCGTTCCAGCACCCGACTCCATGGGCCTATGGGATCCTATGGGTCGAGCAGGGTTGGGCAGGGCCGTAAAACAGGTCGAACCACTGATGCCCTGTGCAGTCGGGTGCTGGTATGCTTTTTGTGGTGCTGGTCTCCTGGGTCCAGAGCGGCAGAGCCATCGTCACACGAAGGGAATTTTCAGCTCCCTGAACCTTCCAAAGGGTGTTAAATGGACTATATACCCCTAGGGATCCAAGTACCTTCTCAGAAGGTGATTGGAGACACTCTTATGTGGGTTTCGAGGGTCCAAGTACCTTCTGAGAAGGTACTTGGATCCCTAGGGTACCCATAGGCTTCCAGACAGGGCACCGACAGGGTCCTGGTCAGTCTTTCTGTCTCGGACTGCGATCGTCCATCCCCAGCCACCCCACCCCACCGCTCTGCGCCCTCAGCCCCGGTGGACGTCGTGCCGGCTCGGACGTCGACGTCGCGTGGCAGACCCGGTCCGCCGTGGCGAGCGTGGCGAGCGTGGCGAGAGTGGCGAGGTGATGTTGCGCTTCTGCTCCTTGAATCGGGTCGAGCTGGCGCAGACCTTGTTCTTGTGCATCCTGCGGATCCGCGATAGCACCACCTATCACTACATCAGATACTACGAGCTCCTTGGCGCATGATCTGTCTTGTGGTGCCTGGCTTAAGGGGCCCTGTGGGGGGGAAGACCTGGATCGATTTCCACCCGGCAGGGGGGAGCAATGATGCTTGGATGTGGATTGTGTACTGATGTTCCCTAGGTTTCCCTGCGCGTCAAAGTGACCTTGGTCTGACTATTCCCTACGAAGTCCAGTTCGACCATATTTTGACCGACTGAAGTAAAGGAACTTCCTGAACTTGGGTCACCTAAAGACCATTCTTTGTATAGTCTTTGCCTCCCAGGGTTTATATAATAAGCCTGATTTCAGGAACTCTCCTTTACTTGACTATCTGGACTTCTATAGGGTGCCATGTTCGTTTTTTTGAACAGCTCAAGCAGCTTCCACCCTCCCTCAGACCCCCAGCTCTGGGCACCCGCCCCGTCTCCTCGTTCCGCTCGGGTTCCAACCGCCACCCACCGCGCCTGGCGGCGCCGAGGCTGGGGGAGTTCTTTGCGATCTACCGCAACTGCCCCGTGCGGCACGACGGCACGGATGTCGGAGTGGTGCGGGGCGGCACGGTGGAGGGTCAGGCGGAGAGGTGAGTGGTTGGAGTGGCCGGTAGTGGTGGGTCGGTGGTGGTGGCGGTTTCGCACGGTGGTCGTAGCGGCATGAGGTCGTGTGAAGACATATTCGAGGAAGACCCCCATTGACTGATTCAGTCCCGTGCCAGTCGGGGGTGCTCCGGCAAGGAGTGGTGGACAGGGGGGGACCGGCAGAAGGGCGACGGACGCGCCGCGACGTGCGACGCCCGAGGAAGTCCTTCGACACGGCAGAGATCAACTTCGACCTGCTGCCCACGCGGCGCTACTACGCCAGTGACTTCGCGGAGCTGCCCGGCATGTGGTCGGCTGGTGGGTGTGAAGGTTTTTTTTTCAGTGGGAAGGAGGTCATCCGGTGGTTGCTTGTGCTGCTTGTCTGGACCTTGCAGAGACACGGCTTGTACTGTAATTTGTGCCTTGGGGGTCTGAATTCGGTTGGTAGCTTTGGTACTGCCTGAAATTGGCCCCACCTGGCACCACCTGGCACCACTGGATGTCTCGCTAGCTTTGGTGGCGGTGGGTGACTGTCGGACTCTTATGGTTTTTTAAGGAAGATTTGGGGGTGTAAACCTGTAACAGTGGGTAAACAATGATCATGTTAGAGAAAGGTCTCTACTCAAGCATCATCCACGGTTCTGTCAATTCCTGGGCCAGGACACCCCAAAAAGGGTTGTGAGAAGGGCCGTCTGGACTCTGGAGGTCCATCGGTCGATTCGTGGGTCCGAAGGGGAACACCCCAGGTCCGGTCTTTGAGGCCGTGCCAGTAAACAACACCCTCAAAACAAAGGGGATCCTAGACCACGCATGGACATATATGTATTACTTTTTTTTTTTTAAACGTGCTATGCTTTTTCGAATATTGTTTTTTTTCCCCGGAGCAAACAAACAGCACGCGCAGCTTAGTTTTTAAAGATCATGCATGGCATGGATTCGATCGTGAAGAGGATAGATGGGCAGTGATGGGCAGTGACGGCCCCCCTCCTACACATCGCATGTTTTGATGGTTTTAGCACCTTTTTTCCACCAGCGGCTTCTTCTAGGCCCTCTCCTAGATCGGGAGCTTTCAGGGTTCGAGCATGGGTGGGGTCGGTCGCTCCCTCGGACAAGTGAAGAACATCTCTGAAACACCCTTCGCTGACCATGAGCCTTTTGGCACTGTGACATTCCCGCTATAGGCCTGCTTTTGGACGTGGAAAGGGCACCGGATTTCCGGGGGCAGCTAGGAAGTGACCATAAGTGACCGGAGGTGCAAGTCGAGACTATCCTCAAACACCTCTTCTTTTTGACACCGGTCCCGGTGTCAGACCCTGTGTTGCAGCAGACGCGGCTGTCCAGTCCGTGGCTCAATCCAAGCCGCCTTCTGAGGCTGCTGATGAGATATCCCATCTTGCTACATCCTATCCTTCATTTGCAACAGTGTCTCCAATCCAAGCTCCCCGGGCTGGACTTCTGGGACAACAGCGCCTCGGTTTGGGGACTCGGACGGGGACCGGTTTGAGCCTGGTGGCGGTTCGTGGTCTACCGGCGAGGTCCGCGCGCGGGTTGGGGCGGAAGCGTGGCAGCTTGGCGAGAGCCTCGTGAGTGGAGCACGGTGGAACCCATAAAACACAAGCAGGTGAACGGTTAACCTCTTCCCTCTATTTTTCAGTGACAGTGAGGGAGTCAGTTTATCCATCCGTTTTCCTCTTGAGCAGTTGATTAGGGTGGATATCATACTTTAGTCACTTTATAGGGGCCAGGAGCACCCTATGTACTTCAAACGGTGAAAGGTGAACCCTTGAGAGGCTCGAGGCTCATTTGAAAAAAACGCTGTTCCCCTCTCACAGAATCTTTTCGACTCGTGGTGACCGTCCATACCCCAGAACACGAAGAAGATGAGACCTGCGAAGATTCCTACCTCCCAGACGCTCCGTGAACGGCGCCCGGTCCCTTCCGGTCCCGAACCAAACCGATCGGGAGTGGTGAGAAATCCCAGACCCCTGACCATCGGATGAGACTCCCGATCCCTGGATTCGGGCCCGACCGGGTCGCGTCTCTGCCGAGAAACTCGCCCAATCGGCCCAGTCCGACCGGGTCTGGTGGGACCCGATCGCCGACGTGTTCGACGCGAAGAGCGGACGGACGTCCCGCTCCGGAGCGGTCGGTCGGGATCCCCGCTGACCGAGTGGGCGCAAGTAGTGCCTTCCTGACCAGGTGGTGTTGGCGGTTAGGACCCGAGGAGTCTTAGAGGTGAACCTGGACACCGAACTGTTGATTTGGAGCGTCCAGAGTCTAGGTAGAGGTAGCTACTACCAGCACCCGACTTCACAGGGCATCGATTGAGACCTGTTTTACGGGGCCCAACAACCCCATTTCGGAGACCTGTTCTGAGTCGGGTGCTGGTTCTCGGCTGCGATCCGCTCGGAAGAGGCACCGAGTCGGTGTCCTTCTGCCGGAAGATCACCTTTGACGCTTGGACGGGCGCGGTTCGGGCGCGGGTTCCGGCGCTCGGTCGGTCGATTCTTGGGATGGGAGGTTTGGGGCTCGAGCGGCTCGAGCGGTTGGGGATCGAGCGGCTCGATGCAACGTCGCCTTCCGCGGTGTTCAGGGGATGAAAAGACATATCATATTCCCTAGGGCTCCGGGCCCACCTTCTGAGGTCCGGTGCTTGAGGTGGGTGCCAGGGGGGGGGTCAGTCCTCACCGAGCCAATCATTGATTTGTAAGATATAATGAAGAATACTGCATTTTTAATGTATAAGATATTTTCATTATTAAAAATGCAGTGTATGACCATGAATTTTAATAATTGGGTTTCTTATAGATTGAAATTCATGGTAGGTACAGCAAAGAAATTCATATTAATATCTTCTTGGAATTTCTTTGCCCTTCATCTCTTATATTATCTATGCACCCGATTATTGTTATTAATTCTATCTTTTATTATATCGGGTGCACATTATTCTTTTATTATCTTATTTACTTTTCATGATGGGTTCTTTTAATTTTTGGCGAACCCAGGCCAATGGCTAGTACACTATATTATTAATGGCTTGTTATTTTAATATAGCAATAATCTTTTAATAAATAACAAGCCATATTATATTATTCTCTTTATCTTTGCAGGATTTTTATTATTTGTCCTTTTCTATTATCAAACATCCTGCATTAATATAATAAAATAACCCACCAATTATTATCTTAAGGTGGGAAATAATAAAGAATATAATAATATGATGCATTAAATATTTTCCACTTCTCAGGAACCTTCATTAAAGATAAAAGACGAAGAACATCAATAACATATTTAATGCATCCAAGATATAATATAGTCTTAAAAAAGGATCAGGAGCCCGGAGCCCTAGGGATTAACATCGCCCGTTGGAAGATCGGGGTATGTCTACAGGAGCTCCGGACTCGCCCGCGACGGAGCTCCGGACTCGCCCGCGACGGGGTCTTCCGTCGCTGGACGTCTCTCTGGAAAGCGCGTGGAATCCTGGAGGTGTGACACAATCCAAGGATTTGGGACATGTTCAACTGGTGAGTGAAGGTGATTCTCCATGAATTCCTCCCACCGCCCTTTGTTCGTGTCGCATGGTGCCACACGGAAGACACACCCCTTGGTATCCTTGGTCCGGCCTGGAGACTGGCGCCACCCTTGAGGATTTCTTCCTCATGGAGACTGGCCGCATCTTCCTCCGCGGGGAGCCGCCCTTTCGAGAAACCTGCGACATGCTCTGCCCCGATGCCCTGGGCGCTGTGCCGGTGAACCAGGCGCCCGCGCGGACTGCCTTGGGGTGGTTGGGGTGAGATCTTACTTCGGAGCGGGGCGGGGCACGGAAGTTTGGGCCACGTGCTGAAAAAGGGGCAGGTATGGCAGAAAGACTCGCAGCTCTTGCAGATTCTTGCACTCACCTCCTCAAAGACAGGGCACGGACACAGAAAGAAGAAGAAGAAGAAGAAGAAGAAGAAGAAGAAGAAGAAGAAGAA
>CAXAMN010022228.1:899498-913185 GCA_963970005.1 Durusdinium trenchii | reverse complement strand
AAGAAGAAGAAGAAGAAGAAGAAGAAGAAGAAGAAGAAGAAGAAGAAGAAGAAGAAGTAGTCACATACCCAAACACTTCCAAGACCAGAAAGATAAGAAAGGTCGAACTGGTTTTGTCGTCAGCCTGAGGATCCACCCTGTCGTTGCCTGATCCGCCTCGCCAGGACCAGTGGATCCTGAGAACCTGCTTCGCCAAGAACGGCCAGGCGGGTCAGGTCGTGTGAAACAGGCGATTCTTCGACTCCCTCTAAGGGTGAAATCCCCGGGTCACATATGAATATTTGATCATCTGTTTTGAAACTCCAGGGTCCGAAAAGAGCCTCAAGCAACTCCAAGCGCTGTGGGACCTTCTTTCTTTTTCTGGTGGGGGGAAGACGCAAGCGATTTCTGGGCTTCTGAAAGACGAAGTTCAAGTGCCTGCTCAGAACTGTTCATTTTTTTAAACAATGGTTTTAACAGTGGAAGACTTCCGGCCTCTTCTGACGTGGAGGGACCAACCTCTCTCACCATGTTTCATGACACTTATCATACTTATCCCGGACTTATCCCTGAAACAAAAACAACAACAACAACACACTAACTCGATCCAGACGTTTCTTTTGAAAAAAAAGACCACCCACCCCGCCGAGCCCGCCGGGCGAGAGCGCCACCCCTTCGACCCTCCGCGCGCCATCGCGTGGATCCGCGGTGCCCGGTGAGGGCTTGGCGCAGATCTTCGTGTGGGGCGAGCAGCCGCTGCCGGAGGTCATCGAACTCAAGCAGATGGCCAAGGCGCAGCGGCGCCACCGGTCACGGAGGGAGGTGGTGTGGGTGTGTGCTGCACCGGGGTCGTGGTTGGAAAACACCCTGCCATGCGGGTTGTAGGATGTTGTAGATGAGTGGTGGCAAGGTGGTGGAGCTCAACTGCCATCGAATCCTTCCCTCCATTCTATCTCGATGCAGTCTCCATATACTGCTTGCTTCTTTCAATCAAGCAATCCTTTTGAACGCTGGCGGTGTCTGCTCCCCTGGCCGGGCCCAGCTTGCCCGGGCGCTGTTCACTGCACCAGGAGGAAGAGGAGGAACGAGAGAGGATTCGCCTGGAGAAGGAGAAACGAGAAGAGGAGGAAGGCATGGAGAAGGATCTCCCCAAGGCCCACTCCGGCGCGGCGAATTGGCGCGGTGCGCGTCGTCACGGAGAGGTTGGGAATTTCGGAACGTAGGGCACCCAGTGGTTCGGAGGAATGGCCCCCCCTTGGCCAATGGCCATGCGACCAAGATGGTCAGACCATGTCAGGACCCCAATTTCGAAGGAGAAGACTAGAATTCCTTAGATTTGTGAGAGAGCTTGGTGGTTGAAGGTCCCTCCAGTGGTGTGTGTGCGCAAAGGAGTCACTAACAGCCCCACTTCTCACCCTTAACTGGACAGCCCTGTCCTGGCTGGCAGGAACGGCGGAAGGGCTCCAAGGAGCCCGGCTCCAAGGAAGAGGCGGCGCGGGTCGGTCTCGGGTGAATCCCCACCCGGTGCGAGTTGCTGCGTGTTGCGGTGGGCGAGAGCTGCGGCCGCGGGGGGGGCGTGGTTGGTGGGCTGGGTTTGGTGCGGAGAAAGAGACGACTCTGGAGAAAAATCACCTCTGGAAGAGGCTTTACAATCCAAATGGGGGGGGGTAGCGTTCATCAGCAGCTGCAAAATGGCAAGTTGATAGTTCTGGTGGTGGTTCTGACTGGAAGGAACTCCTATCCTTGTGATCATCGTTCGCTTTTTCTCTGAATCGAACCCATGGACCACGAGAGGAGCATTGGATCGCGGAAGAAGGCTAGGCTGGCTAGGCCCAGGCTTTTACGGGGGTTGATAAGAGTTCTGATTTTGTTCGGAAAGCACAGGGGGATCTGACTACTGATCATGATCCTCTGCCCACACAGCATCCAAGCTGGAAAGCTACAAGCACAATCAAGCACAGCTACCAGGGGGGGGTAGGACAGCTGGTCCCAGTGGTTCTGGCAACCCACCTCCTTGTGATTGGAACCCGAAAAAGGCGTGGGCGTTCAATCAGGTGACGGGCTCAGGCTCGGGAGTGAGCTGGCGACTGACACCAAGATGGAAGATCATTCAATTAAGTTAAAGGTTCGACCCCGAGAGTCCAAGGTTCGACTCATGCATAGTACCCCTATGGCAGTGGATTCTAATATACCAGGTGGAGTAAATATGAGTCAAGTCACGGAAGTTCTGGGTAAGCTTCTATAGTGTTTCATCGCCAGAGAACTCAGGTCTTTCGTTCGTCTGTTGCGGTCGGGTCTTTCGTTCGATGTCGGGTCCAGGTGAAGTTGGAGGACATGACGGAGGAGGACGCCAAGAAGCATCGCCAGATCCAAGCCATGGCCCCCCGGCCTCGGTCGGACGAACGACGGCGCGTCGATCGGCCGTCTACGGACGGGAGTCGGAGGGGTCTGCGGAGGATGGAGCCGTCTGTCGGAACGGATGTGGCGCGCGAGTGCCGGTGGCGTTTTCCGGTGGTGGTTTTCCTGAAGCTGAGAGAGTGTGGGGGAGAAGGGGCCGGAACCGGTCCGGTTCGTGAGGGCTTTGGGTTTGAGCTCCTGTTCGTTGGCAGGTTCGAGTCCTCCTCCATCTGTCGCTGGGGGAAGCCGTATCCAAAGCTCGGTCTGCACCTGGACCATCCAAGGGGTGTTCTGTCTGCCCTGGGAGTCAAAAGACTATACAAAGAATGGTCTTTAGGTGACCCAAGTTCAGGAAGATCCTTTACTTCAGTCGGTCAAAATATAGTCTTTGGACTTCTAGGGGTAGTGTAGGGTAGTCCATCGGGCACCCCTTGAAGATGCTCCTGGATACTATCACATTGAAGATGCTTTTGTGTCGATATCACCACCTACGCGGCCTCGTTGGTGCCCGTTCGCATCTCCTTCGGCCGCCAAGGAGAAGGCCAAGCGGGAGGCGCAGAGCAAGAAGGACGTCGACTCCTTCTTCTTCTTTGGGGGGTGCTAAGCAGCCCCAAACTTCCAGAACCCCATAACTTGTTCCATTTTTCTCGAATAGGGGTCACAAAGGGGTGGTTAATGGACACCCCTTTAACAGCTAAAGGGCTATAGGCTACAAATCGACGCTCCTTGGAGGGTCCTGGCAATGATTCTTTTGAACAAATGACCAGTGACCGAACTGGATCTCCCATTGCTACACCGTCTGCACTCCTCCCGGCGTTCAGACGCTGCAGACGCTGCAGACGCTGCCATACTGACGTCACAGATGGAGGGCCCTGGGTGCTTTGCTTCTTCTCATGGACCTCTGGGAGAGCATGCGACGTGACGAAGAAGGCGACACCCCGATTTCCCTTTCCTCCAAAGCTCGGCAGCCCTGTCTTGTGAGGAGGTACCACCCAATCTTTCCATCAGCTTCGCCTCATCCACGACCAGCTTCGCCCGGCTTCGCTTCCGACGTCCGTGACCGGCCCGGAGGACCGCAGCGTGATGCAGACCACGCTGGACATGACCGCGCTCACGCGCACGGCGGCCACCATGGACGAGGCGGGCCGAGCGGGTGGAACGTCGGGGGAAACGAAACCGGAGGAGGTGCTTCCGTGCCGTGAGGTGGGGTGAAGAGAAGTGAAGATGGACAGGAGGCCCTACCATGACTTTGGGAGGTTTGAAAGAGCACCCAGGGCCAGGTGATGTTGTGACAGGTGAGAGTTTCATTTTTTTTCCTAAGCGAAAGAGCACCCAGAATAGAATAGAGTATTCTTTCACGTTGAAGACGTCTGATGACAAATTTGTATCATTGAAGACATCCAAGTATGTTCCTGGAGAGGGGATGCACATGCATGTGATCGACGACAAGCAGACCCGACAATAGAACAATGCTGCTGTTTTCGGTTTGTAGATCTACTCCTCTAAAGGCTACAGCCTCAATCGGCACACCCGTTGGCCAGTAAGGGATCAGCTCGACACTCCCTGACTCCTATCGTCGAACAGAAGGTTTCAAGAACCACTTATATTATATAGGAGCTCTTTTATTGTTTTTTTTTTTGCTCGCCTAAGAAGCGGCTAGCACCGAAGTGGCCAGAGTCGATCGCGCGAAATCGGCAGGGATTTCTGCTGCGCCTACTGCCTCGTTTTACTGGTGGCTCATCGTGCCTTACTTCACCCACCCTTGCACGCCGCGTGGGACCACCGTTCCGAGAAGAACCTGCTCCACCCCTACAGAGGTCCTCCGGTAACTCCTGGCGCCACGGCAGGAGTTCGCCGCCCCAGTGGACCTCCTTCCGCCCGCGTGGATGAAGCACTGCCGCTCGATGCCAACGTGCGCGAGCGGGAACGCGACGAGCGGGTCGAAGTCGGGATCGCGATGGGCCTCCAAGCGAGCGATGGACGTGTGCCAGAAGTGGGCAGTGGAGGGAATCCGATCTCCTTTTGGCCCGGATGGAAGGAGATGGATGGAGGATGGATCGGTGAGGGAGGACAAAGGCATCCTGGAGCTGAGATGAAAGATGGTCCAAACGATTGGAATCGCATGCTTTTCAATGTTTGGAAGGCACGTGGGCAGCGTCTTCTTCCTTCAACAGTGGGGCGGACAAAGACACCTGCCAGAGTTGCTGCCAGTTTTGCTGGGTTCCTATCACATGGCTCCCACTATGTTTTTTTCGAAGCAAAAATAAAGGTGGATGAAGAACTCAAGCCTTTGGTAAATCCTGAGGTGCGTGGGTTGGCCTAGCAGTCTTCTTAGAGGGGAGATCTTTCACCCTCCTACAGCTGATACATTGGACCTTCGTCAGTGACCGTCTCTCTTTGATGGCTTGGGGATGGGTTCGTGAGGTTCGTGCTGTCACCGGGAGTCGTTGTTGATATGTTTTGTTGTGACTGGCTTCACGCGAACGAAGGAAAAACGATGATGAGGGATTCAACAAGGCCACGCGGGATTCGCACAACGAACAATTGAAACCTACCGCTCTCATGGTCAAATCATCTTACACACCGAAACAGATCGCCCTGGACTGCGACGGTTCTCACAGACCATGCGTCAACAGAAGCATACTTCTAAGCCTTTGGAGAGGCAGAAGTAGAGGTGAAAATGCATCAGGCACCTCTTCAAGAAGGATACAATCGAAAAACAAATAAAAGTAATTAGGTCAAATGATTTGAATGACAACACCATATATAGTTAATGTAATCTAAACACTATCTTGATATAAAAGGACATAGACAACTAAGCTATCTCAGCTGAACTTCCACTAGAACCCCAGAGACCAGGGTTGGCTTTGTTGAAGTGGTGAGTGGTGTGATCCACACACCAACACCTTCTGGAAGGGACCATCGGCGCAAGCCGAAGCCGGTTTAGCGCGGCTTGGACACGGTGCATGGCCCGACCGACCGAGGCACCATCGCCCCGGCCCAGCAGAAGGGCACTGATCCTCCGTTGCCCGTGGTGCTGAAGCAGCTGCTCGGTGAAGACGTCTGGGGGGGGAGGGTGTTGAGGACTGAAGCGTGATGGGAAGCATCATTTGGCAGTGAGAGCCCAGCTTCGGACTGAGAGTGGACATCGGATGAAAAGGCCTCCCACACATGTTTTGCAGCAAAAAGCCCATGATTGTGATGATATTATTGGACATCATCTTGATCCTGACCATCAGTTTTTCAGAAAGGGAGACCTGGTGGCGTCCCACTCTCCATTTTTTGGGTCTCGCTTGATCCCAAGGGAAGCGCCTCTACCAGCAGTTCCATGTCGGTTCCATATAGGGGTTGTCTTGGGACATCCACTTCTAGGTCGTTGGGGGTCAGACCCACCAAGGAGCTCCCGCAGGATGACCAAACAGATGTGACTCCTGGTAGGATGACTTCGCCATGCTTGGGTCCTAATCCGGATGACGTCCGCTTCGCTGTCCTCGCTGCCTGTCGCATCCGTTGAACATGTTCACCACTCGGATCCGCCGACAGCTTTGGTGGTCTTGGTTGACGAGATGCCGGGGACTGGCACAGACGCTTTTGGGATGTCACGGATAGGACACCGGTGGGACCCGGTAGGCGCGGTGGGGTCTGGAAAAGGGTCTCAAAAGGGTCGCAAGGTGTCAGAACTTCGATAGGTGGAATTTGGGAGACCCCTCCCCTTCTTTTCCTTCGACATCTGTAACACCACCTCCGAGCCTCACCGGAACGCTTCGCGTTCAGACCCGGAAACGCCCGGGGAACTCGCGGAAACGCCGCCGACCGGCGCGAGGCCAGCGAAGGTGACCTACCGACAGACGACGGAGTCGGACCGGCGGAAGCTCCAGAGGGCCAAGCGGGGCAAGGAGGAGGAGGACGTGGGTGGGGGGTGGCTGCTGGTGGGTTCGGCCTACCTCAAAGCGGACGTCTACAAACCGGTTGTGCGGTTGACTTTGGGGGGGCGGCTGGTGGGTTAGGCCTACCTCAAGCCGGACGTGCGGTTTTTGTTGGGGGGTGGCCGACGTGAAGGCGGGTGCTAGGCGGCGGGTGCGTGAAGGTGGGGGAAGTGAGGGAAGGTGCGAGGGCGTTTTTGGATGCTGAAGCACCAGAGCCTTCATGCGCGGTTGCAGGTTGCGAGGCTGGGGGAATTTCACCAGTCGTGGTGTTTCATACCTGGATCTTAGCATGTGTATGCAAGGGTGCAACATGTTCTGCCTTCATCGATCAAATTCAGCCAAGTTAGGCAGACGTTTGGCATAGTTGGAAGATCCAGGCTATGATGGAGGTTGGGCCTTTGGGGCTCAGTCGGACTGCAACCCTCCGTGGTGCACTGATTCGCGGGGCGCCCCTGGCGCCACTCTCGATTTCAGCATCGATTTGGCGGCTCCACTCCAAGTCGCTATTCGGGCGGCGATGGCCTCCACCCGAAATAGCGATGGCCATCTCTCTGAGACATTTTTGAAGCGGCGCCACTCTGTGAGAAGAGACCCACGATGGTAGAGTTCTGGTGAGAGTGAGAGTGAGAGTGAGAGTGACAGTGACGCTGATGTGCCGGGCTGATCAGTGGGGGTGAAGTGGCCAATCTGCTAAGAATCTTAGATCAAAACCAGTCCGACCGATGTACTGGACCAAACATGACCAAACCGCTCACTTGGGGTCTAAAGACAATCCCTTTGGAGGAGCAAGTGGCTAGGGCATCTAGAGAGTGTTTAGGGTTGAAGCTAGGGAACGTGCGGGATTCTTCCTTCAACAGTTCTCGGTGACGAAAAAGCTCACGTGCGTCCTTCCAGTGACCTCCGTCTCATGCCAAAGCCCGTTCAACCGGCCTTGCTTCGTTGGAGCAAGGCCACCAGGGGATACCTTCCCCTCCTTTCGACCGAAGAACACTGCTTTTCACCACGAAGACAGGAGGATGAAGAGGGCGAAGGCGAAGGCAGCGAAGAGGACCGCGAGGACCGCCCCGACAACCCCTGACGCGTTCGCTCGCGCTCGCTCTCTTGGCTCTCTTGGCTGGATCAGCGGTTCGACGGCGAAACAAGGCACAACACATCGGTGGAGATTCTCTGCCAGGAGTCACATGTCGGGTGCCGAACGAATGGAGGTAGTCCGGGGTGCCCCTGTCACATCCACTCACTGGATGAGACCAAACAACACTCCCCCTCATTCCCCAAACAGTTTACTGTTAGGGGTTCTCAATGCTTTAAAGAATGGTCGCCTTGGTGCTGGATGGTCTTGTCGGGTTCCCAGCCGGCTTGTCTCCCACTTCCTTTGTCTCCCAGTTCTTTTCAGTCGGGGTTCCCGGCTGGCTTGTCTCCCACTTCCTTTCATTTGCCTCCCAATTCTTTTCATTTGTCTCCCAGGCCACTTCCTTTCATTTGTCTCCCACTTCTTTTCATTGTCTCCCAGGCTGGGTGCTTGTGGTCGGGTTCCGGGCCGGCTTGTCTCCCACTTCCTTTCATTTGTCTCCCACTTCTTTTCATTTGTCTCCCAGGCTGGGTGCTTGTGGTTGGCTGGCTTGTCTCCCACTTCCTTTCATTTGCCTCCCAGGCTCGGTAGGCTGGGTGCTTGTGGTCGGGTTCACTTCCTTTCATTTGTCTCCCAGGCTCGGTGCTTGTGGTCGGGTTCCCGGCCAGCTTGTCTCCCACTTCCTTTCATTTGTCTCCCACTTCTTTTCTGCTTGTGGTCGGGTTCCCGGCCGGCTTGTCTCCCACTTCCTCTTATTTGTCTCCCACTTCTTTTTCATTTGTCACCCACTTCTTTTCATTTGTCTCCCAGGCTGGGTGCTTGTGGTCGGGTTCCCGGCCCGCTTGTCTCCCACTTGCTTTCATTTGTCTCCCGGTTCTTTTCATTTATCTCCCAGAAATGCTTCATTTGTCTCCCAGGTCCGTCATGCCATGTAGCATTTCTATTCATTTGTCTTTGTCACTGCTAATTTCCGCCCTTTTCCGCTGGCCATGCAGCATTTCTATTCATTTGTCCCCCAGGCTTGTCACTGGTGGTGTCCGCCCTTTTCCGCTGTTTCTATTCATTTGTCTCCCAGGTCTGTCACTGTAGGTGTCCGCCCTTTTCCGTTGGCCATGTAGCATTTCTATTCATTTGTCTCCCAGGTCTGTCACTGCCAGTGTTTTGTCTCCCAGGTCTGTCACTGCTGGTGTCCGCCCTTTTCGTCGGCCATGCAGCATTTCTATTCATTAGTCTCCCAGGTCTGTCACTGTTGGTATCCGCCCTTTTCCGCTGGGCATGCAGCATTTCTATTAATTTGTTTCCCGGGTCTGTCACTGGTGCTGCCGCCCTTTTCCGCTGGCCATGTAGCATTTCTATTCATTTGTCTCCCATGTGACTTCTTTCTTTTTGTCTTTCAGGTTTGGTGCCTGCACTGCTGTTTTCTGCCCTGTCCGCTGGAACAGGTTCGCCTGTGAAAGGTTCTTGCTCCTTTGCAAGGGGTGCGTGACTGTCTCCGGGATTGCATTCCTGCCACACTGTGTAACTCTCTCAGCTTTGTTTTCCTTCTCGGGCAACCGTTGGATGAATGACCGGATTGGATTTCGGCGGCGTGGCAGCGATCTCTCTATTCAGTTGGGGCGGAGGGCATATGTCAGGCACCAAAAATCAATTTCATGTCACATCCTTCGCTCCTCATGCTTTTGTTTCTTGTCCTCACGTGGTCAGCTCCCCGCTGACTGAGCAGCATGACCAGCATCATGTTCGCGCTTGAAGAATAATTCCCCAAAAGGTTTACTGTTAGGGCTTCTCACTTCTTTCTTAAGATGTGTCCCCCCGCTCTGTACTGCTGTGTCCGTCTCTGCCTTGCAATCCTTTATATTTATCTCCCAGCTCTGGACGTCGCAAGCTCTAGTTTCGATTTTGAAAAACACAAACTGTTTGGGGTCTACGGTGGTGTAATTTTCTTTTAAGACGGAGCTGTTCTTCAACTGTCCGATGTGACCGTCGTCCGTGAACCGGCCTTGGCGTCGCCGGATGGCGAAAGCGGTTTCACCGGGTGTTTTTGGCTGCGCCGAAAGAAACGGTTTGACCCTGGCGGCCCCCGGTTTCACGAGGGAGGACAGGCCGGGGTTCTGCCGCCAAGGCAGCAGCTCCCTCTGTCTCACCCGCCCGCAGAATGCGAACCCCCATCGACCGGAGAAAAGGGCACGCCCGGCAGCGGCCGGCCGCGGCCGGCCGCGGCCGGCCGTTGGAGGACGACTAGGGGCTCCTGGCCTCGCGACTCGAACGGAGCGTATCGGACACGCTACGAGGTAGGGGCTCCTGGCTGTACCTACTAGGAACAAGGACGCTAGAGGCTCCTACTTCGTCGCTTGGGAGTCGGTTTGGGAGCCTAAAGGCCGCGTGGGGCGGGACCGCCGGTTCGAACGCCGAAGCAGCGTAGGATGGTGGAACGTTTTTTGGCGGGTTGCCGGTGGTAACGAGTTCGCCCCACAACAGGTGAGTTGATCACTCCATGACAGGACCGTACTGGGTCTTTGGACCTGGGAAGGGTCAATGAGACTGGGCGACGTGGGGCCGTGTCCAAACACGGATCCCGAGCCCGCGGCACGTGGACCTCCTGAAGGATTCGTCGATTCATGTCTGGTGCTCCACCAGGGTCCGATTTTGGCCCCCCGGCTGTTCTTGTGCAAGCCTCCTGTTCCATCCGAACTGAGCTTCGCTTGCCTCCACCACCCAAACACGTGGGACGTTTGTGGGGCCTCCAAAGCGTTCGGTCGACTCCGGTCGGTGTTTCACCGCCCCGGATCGACCGTGGAGCATCCCTTCGGAGGCCTGGCGTCACCGGGTGCAACTGCGAGTGAGTACGGCCGAGCAGCAGGAGGCGAGTGTGCCGGGGTCGGCTTGGTGATCGAATGCCGGGGTTGAGAAGCACGGCTGACACTGGTGCCGGCTGGCGGGGGGGTGGAAAGGAGGCTGGGGGTGAGTGATGGTCGAAGTGGTTTTCAGGGCTGCCTGCCCTGGCCAAGAAGTACAAGTCTGATCAAGTCTATAGTCTATAGGCCGCTACTGTAGAAGATTTACGTACGCATGTTTGCAGTTTTGAAAGGAAGTTGAGGGGTAGAAAAGAGCTGGCACGTGCTTCGGAACATCCGCACTTCGACCAAACTGACAGGGTTTCGGTTTCGGAGGGGTTGTTGTTTTGCATCGGCAGGGGTGGCCTTGACGAGCGGGAACAATACAACAGCAGCTCGCCTGACAAAACAAGCCACTAAAGCGGCAAAGCCCAGTTCCATGGAACCATGCGCGTGCGTGATGCACTGGACGTCGTGATGAGAAGATGATTGAAGTACACAGACACAGGTGAAGCAAACTCATGAAATTCTGACAGCTCTTGAGCAAAGGACTTGGTAGCATGATCAGCGTGTGTAGCAAGCTGAAGTCTTCTAGACCTAGCACCCGCTTGGGCAGCACGCAAGCTTGTGCACCGATCCACCGGCTGAAGCGAAAATGGCCGCGCAGCTTGAGGTGTCAGACTTTCGAGGCAGCTTCAGAGTCCGGGAGCAGTTTGGGTCCACTGGGTGAATCGCTACGCGCTTGACGTGAACAGTAGCAGACCGGTGCCAAACTAGGTGTGCTTCGCACTCCTATCCTGTTTCAGTGGCTTCGCTTACACGCGCAGAGCCCTTCTTCTTCGTCCGCTTTGTTTTGCACGGGGCTCGCGAACGTTTCAGGCCCACTGGCACTTTGTGTACATACGATGTGGCCTGTTCCGTGATAGACGTGACGTGTTACGAATTGCCTAGAGGGGCGTTGCCTCCTTTCATAAACCTAGACCGAACATGTCACTTCCGTGCCAACTGGCTCGCAACTAGGATTTTTTGCATTTGTGCGCAAGTGGGAAAACATGAAACTATGTTCAAAGTTCAATACGCGTAAAGTAAGAGGCCCCCTGTACCAACGGAAACTCCAAACTTATATTTGTTACACTTTCCACTGGTATACGGCCCTGAAGGGCCAACTTGGCCTGATCCGCGCCCGTCGAAGCATTGCTCACCGTGGTCTGGTTGCCGTCCGAGCCCTGCAGATGTTGGAGCTGATCGAAAGCAGCAATACGCGGCCTCGCCGCACAAGGGGGGTGGAGACGGGATACAGGAATTTGGATCCAAATCTGGTTTGGTTCATCATGCGACCACAACCATCATTCGAGGTTGCCTTGATTGTGATACTGACTGCGTGAGGCGGTGGCTGCAGGATTGAACTCCATTTATCCATTTTGGAGGGTGCCTTTAATTTTTCTAGAGCATTGCAACATGAGCCACCGGATTGTGCATGTGGTCTACAGTTTTGGACATATTATGATCGAACTACAGATCATGTTCCTTGCGGACATGGAGGGGGAGGAGGGGATGTCTTCTTTTCGTGGGGCAAGTTGCGGCATGATGCTAACATCACCACATGCTCTAGAAATCCAAAGACTATAGGTTGTTTGTTCACCCTTCGGTAGAAGGGAATTCCTCACCTCGGGTCACCTCAAATTTGGATCTCCTGGGTTCCACGGGGCGTTGGGTGAGTTGCAGACACTCAACAAAACGAAGCGTCCATCCCCGGTGTGATTGCCGCGGTTGTCATAATCCACCACTGCATAGCTATACTACCATGAGTCATTTGGACTCTCAGGGTCTATGAAAAGCTCTAATTACAGGCGGGGATCAAGATGGTCAAGGCTTACTATTGGGTCGGCGCGGGGGTCGGCGATTTTCGGCGAGGCGCCGCGCAAGGCACCGCGTCGCAGTTCTTTTTTTAACGTCCTTTATTCCACCCATTTTCCCTATTTTTCCAATCCACCCACCGGTTCCTTTTTTGGGTGTTTCCATTTCTTCCTTCACGCGGCCAAACCGCTCGGGACTCCTCCGCCTTCGTGGATGGAGCCCTGGTCAGGTGGATTCAGGTGATGCGGCAGGAGCGCTGGGACCACGAGGAGCGGCGGCTGAACGTCACGGTGGACGGTGGACGGTGGACGGTGGGTGACGCGCGCGGATCTTGGCGTGCCGCTGAGGGCGAGGAGCGAGGGAGGGAGATGTGGAGGGGAAGATCCTTTTTGGGAGCGCTCGGGAATCATGCATTCGGAGTCGCCGGGCGGAAGTCAGGTGAATCATGCATCGAAATCGAATCAGTGATGAAGCCTGGGTGTTTTATCATTTGAGACAAGGCTAGCATTGTGTCTGCCAGGCCCCTTTGTTCTGGAAGTTTTTCATCTTGAAAAAAACCAAAACATGATGCAAAAAAGCAATCACAAAATGCAACCAGAAAAACAAAAGCAATCACAAAAGCAAAAAAGCAACCCCAAAATGCAACCAGAAAAACAAAAGCAATCACAAAAGCAAAAAACAAAGAAAAAAGCAACCCAACTCTTCGTCTTCTTCGGTCTTCCAGGTGCCGCGCGTGTGTGTGTGTGTGTGTCGTGTCTACTACTACTACTACTCCTACTACTACTCCTACTGCTACTGCTACTGCTACTGCTACTGCTACTCCTACTGCTACTGCTACTCCTACTGCTACTGCTACTGCTACTGCTACTGCTACTGCTACTACTGCTGCTACTACTACTACTACTACAACTACCACTACCACTACCACTACCACTACCACTACCACCACACCACCACTACTACTCCTCTACTGATTACAACCCCAGCACTAGTCTAGCAAGGGCCTCTGCAGATTGACTGCAGATTCGGAATTCAACGCGTTGGAACCGAGCCTGGCGAGGGGGCTGGGTAGGGGTAGGGTGAGGAATTCGGGTCTTCTCTGGCGCCGGGTGAAGCGTCGCACTTTGGGTCGTCTTTTTCCAGTGCTGGGTCAAAAGTCGCACTTTTAGTCGCTTTTTTTCGGCGCCGGGTCAGAAGTCGCACTTTGGGTCGCTTATTTTTGCGGCGCCGGGTCAGAAGTCGCACTTCTCGCATTTTTTTTGGCTTTGTTTTTGCACTTTTTGGCGGTGCGGGGAAAAAAGTTGCATTTTTTTTTCGTTTTTTTCCGTTTTTTTGTGAAAGAGCGAAACAAAAACCGAAAAAAAAAGAAACGAAAAAAACGAAAAAACACGACCAAAAGTGCGATTTTTTTCCCGGCACCGCCAAAAATAACCAAAAAAACAACCAAAAGTGCGCCAGAAAGTGGGCCCTCCCCGAAAAGTGCGCCAGAAAGTGCGCCAGAGTGGGCCCTCCCCCAAAAGTGCGCCAGAAAGTGCGCCAGAGTGGGCCCTCCCCCAAAAGTGCACCAGAAACACCGCCAGAAAGTGGACCCTCCCCCAAAAGTGCACCAGAAAGGGCGCCAGAAA